>PVJL010000338.1:115000-180266 GCA_004026885.1 Lyroderma lyra | reverse complement strand
AATACTAAAAAAAAAACAAAAAAAAACTATCTTCCCATGTACATGTGGGTTTATTTCTCAGTTTTCAATTCTATTCCATTGGTCTATGTGTCTGTTTTTCTCACTATAATACCATGCTGTTTTGATTACTGCTGCTTTGTAGTATAATTTGAAGTCAGGGAGTATGATGTCTCCAGCCATGTTCTTTTTTTGTAGGATTAGTTTGGCTATTTGGGGGTCTTTTGTGATTCTGTACAAATCTGATGATTATCTGGTCTATTTCTTGAAAAAATGTCACTGGAATTTTGATGGGGATTGCACCATTAAGTTTATGTGAAAGTTAGTTTTATACTGGGGGTGCCAAAAAATGTATACACATTTTAAGAGATGTTATCTATGTATTACTTTTTGAATGAATTGAATTATGGTAGGAATGTGTAGTATGACATTTGCTCAAAAGATGGTGTTAATCAAATGAATGCTAGCATCACCATGTGACAGGTAGGACAGTCAAAGAAAATGGCAGAAGCATGGTTGTTGTTCAAGGAGCAGAAGACCATTTTGAAGTGGTTTTGAAATTCAAGAACACTATGGAAGTACAACGATAATGGAGGCATGAATATGCAACAGAACCTCCAACATGCCTAACAACTGCATGCATTTATGATGAGTTTGATATACATGTGTGATGTGTACAAGGGAAGATCTGGGAGGCCTCGTACAGCAACAAATCCTGCTTTTTCTATTATGACATTGCTCAAGCAGTAGTTCACCATAATCAGAAGTGTCTGGACACTGATGGTAACCACCTCGAGTACCTCTTGTAACTGCAGAAGTAAAACATGACTTGTATTCATCCTTTGTTATAGGTATATACTGAGTATTACAATTTTAATACAGTGTTTTCCTTTCTTAAAATGTGTATACATTTTTCTCATCCTCTGTATATATAATCTTACTCATAGTGTTGTATCCTTTTGTCTTTTTGTTTCAGGAAAAATAATCTCCTTCAGTATTAGCTGTAATGCAGGCCTTGTGGTGGAAAAGTCCCTCAGCTTCTGTACATCTGAAAAGGTATTTATTACTCCTTCATATTTAAAAAATAATTTTGCTGGATATACAAGGACCGACAATTAGTTCACAAACTTGCCACCATGTGCTTACGTTGGCAGCACTATACAAACAACTCGGTAAGGTTTCATAACCTTGGTACATCTGTGTCTCACAGCTGTGTTTATGTCAATGTGTAGCATTCATTATTGTTGTGTGTTTTTGTGTGCTGTCACGAGAATGTTGGAGGTTGAATTAGAACAACAAAAAAACATTAAATTTCTTGTTAAACTTGGCAAAAGTGGAAGTGAAATCAGGGCACGTTAGACCATTTTTATGGGGATAATGCCGTGAAGAAAATGGCAGTGTACAAATGGATTAAACATTTTTCTGAAGGGAGAGTAAGTGTCACTGATGAAGAGAGATCAGGGCAGCCAGTAATGAGCACAACTGACAAAAATAACTGCAAAAATTTCATCAAAGTAAGTCAAAAATCACTGGCTGACTGTGAGAAGCATAGCAGACCAAGTAAATATCCACAAAGAAATGGGAAAATCTCAACTGAAAACCTTGACATGAGAAAGGTGTCTGCCAAAAAGGTTCTGAAGGATCTCACTGATGAATAAAAGCAAAGCACAGTCAAACTTTGCCAAGACCTTTTGGAGAGGCAAGATGATGTTTTAGGCTGTGTTATCACTGGTGTTGAAACATGGGTGTACCAATATGACCCTGAAACAAAACATCAAAGTGCACAAAGGAAGTCAGCCAATTCTGTACAACCAAAAAATTCCCAAATCAAGTTCCAAATTGGTCCAAATCAAGAATCAAAACAATGTTGCTAACCTTTTTGATATCAGAGGGTTTGTTCATTATGAATTGTTACCAATTGGACAGAGTCAACCAAGTTTACCATTTGCAAGTACTAAAAAGACTACGGGAAAAAGTTAGGTAAAAATGACCTGAACTATTCGCCAACACATGGCTCTTGCATCAGGACAATGTACCAGCTCACAGGGCACCGTCTGTGAGGAGTTTTTAGCCAGTAAACGAAGAACTGTATTAGAACAACCCCCTTACTCACCTGATCGGGCCCCAATGACTTTTTTCTTTATCCAAGATATATATTGAAAGGATGACATTTCAATGACATTCAGGACATCAAGGGTAATAAGATGACAGCTCTGATAGCCATTCTAGACAGAGTTTTAGAATTATTTTGAAGGGTGGACTAGGCGCTGGCACTGTGCATAGCTTCCCAAGGGTAGCACTTCTAAGGTGACTGTGGTGATATTCAGCAATGAGGTAAGTGGCACTTATTCTAGGATGAGTTCACAAACTTAATTGTGAAACCTCGTATTATTCTTGACTGATAATTGCTCTCTTTCAGTAGTTTGAACATTTAAATCTACTCCTTCCTAGTTGGTAGAGTCTCTACTGAAAAATCTGATAATAATCTAATGGGCTTTCCATTTTTAAGTTACAATCTTCTTTTCCCTGGCTGCCTTGAGAATTTTTTCTCTGTCATGAATTTTTGAGTTTCAATATAATGTGCCTTGGAGAAGGTCTTTTAAGATTGAGATAATCAGGTGTTGTGTTTGCTTCTTGGATTTGAAGATTCAGTTCTTTTCATAGGTTTGGAAAGTTCTCATCAACTATTTGTTTGAATAGGCTCTCTGTGACCTCCTCTCTCTCCTCTCCTTCTGGTATGCCCATTATTTTTATATTGCTTTTTCTGATGGAGTCATATAGTTTTTGTAGTGTTCTTTCACTTCTCATCTCTCAAGTCTCTCTCTTTTGCCATCTATATCATTTCCAGGTTTCCATCTTTGATATCACAATTCTGTCCTCCATGTGGAGAGCTCTATTTCCTAAGCTTGCGATACCATTCTTCACTTCTTTTATTGAGTTCTTCAGCTCCAGAATTTATATTCGGTTCTCATTTAAAATTCCAATCCCTTTGGTAAAGTATTCATTTTGTTCATTGACTTTATTTCTGAATTCATTAAATTGGCTGAGTCTTCTTGTATCTTACTGAGCTTTTTTAGAACTGCAATCTTGAATTCTCTGTCACTTAAGTCACATATTTCTATGTCTTTAAGTTTATTTTCTGGAGAATTTTCATTTTCTTTCTGAGTTGCCTTATTACATTAGTTTTTCATAGTATTTGATGATTATTTCTTTTCCTAGGCATCTATGGGAATGAGTTCTGCAGCAGGTTGATACAAAGAGGTCTTTCTTTTGTTTTCAGTAGGTAGCTAAGAGTGGGAGAGTTTTATTTTCTGTTGCTCTGTTTGGGGAGGTGGGTGTCTCCTCTCTAACAAGGTTACCTCAATTTCAGGGTACCACCTCTGTGACAGAATGTGGTAAGCAATAGGGTTCTGAGTCTCTGAAATGCCAGTGCTGCCCAGACACAGAACTGTGCACCTCAGCAGCCTTGGGTGCTCCTACTAGGATCAGCTGTGAAAGGTGGGGACGGGTGGGCTGGGAGAGACTGTGGTGTTTTTGTGGCTTTGTTATCCTATAAGTAATGATAACTGCCAGACCACAGCTGCCTCAATCCCAATCTTCACCCTTGTTATTACAATTAGCCTCAGTGTGTGTCTGCCACTCCTGATCTGTGCCTCCAATCTCTAGATATTCTATTGTTTTGTTTTTGTTTTTGTTTTTTTTAGGGCAGTGCTGTTCACAATGTTGTAAGGAGCTCTGAAGTCTATAAACGTGCCTGGGGAGAGACTTTCAGAGGGAAAGGGAGAGGCCAAACAGGTGAGTTTGGATTCCACTGCCACTGTCTAATGCACCTGAGAAGTGTTTAAGCACATAATAAGCAGATAAACACATTTCTACCTAGTAAGAGACACACGGCTCTTGAAACTTTTAAATCAGATCCATGTGGCCTCTCTGCTGACATGTGTACTATTGGGCCCTTTCTCCTCCAAAACAGATCATTGAAAATCTCTTGAGGTAGTAATCCCTTGACCTCAGGAGATATAATATCTGCAATATCTGCTCTTTAATGTGACGCTGTTACAGTTTCTTCTGGAGCCTGCCGTTAGCACTAGGAATGTGTAAGGGAGGTGAGCTCTGGCAGGGTGGAATAAGGCAGCAAGGTTCCATGTCTTTATTTTCTGCCTGGCAGGGTTGGCTGCTAGACCATGGCTGCCGCACTTCTCTATTCGTCTTTGCCCCGAGGTCTCTGCCCCAGTTGCTGGTTTCAGCCATATTATATGCTGATCACTTGGGCAGGACTACTGGGAACCACAGAGCGTGCTCCTGCAGCCTGTACCCAACATTCTCTTAGGAGCGCAGTGAGCTCAGAGAGGAGTCCGGGTAGTGAGCTTCACAAGGGGGATGTGATCAAGGGGGACCTCTCACATCGGCATGTTTATAATGGCCTGAAAACTTCTTGAGTGAAGAGATTATTCTGCGTTTTGTTCACCTCTATATCCCCAGAATCTATGACAAAGTTTGGCATAGAGGAGGCACACAATAAATAGCTACTGAGTGAAAAAAAATCAATGAATATTATACCTGACAATGAATGTCTGAGGAAACTGAGGTAAAAAATACATTTTTTTACATTAACTACCAAACCAGAACACTTAAGAGATACACTACTGAATGTCTGATAGCTCTACGAAACTTTAAATATTAATATTATATTGTCATCAGAATATATTTGGCTAAGTTAGCATTTCATTTTAACCCACCCACTCAGTCAACTCATTTGAGTTATTCAATCCTTGACATGAGGAAAAAAAAATATCACCAACTACTAATCCTATAAAAAGCTACAACTTTGACTTCCCTCCTCACAAAGTTATCTCAATAAAATGTGCAAAATAAAAACTGACTAATAAAATTGGTTAAAATTCTTAAGTGTCAATATCTTGAAAGTATATTTGAATCATGAGAGATTAAAGATACAATTACTGATCTTGAACAATTTCATGTCCCTAATACACTATTAAAATGTTTGACTTTGATAGATTAAATAACTTAGCACATTAATGTAAACATGAATTCACATAAGAACAATTTATAACACTAAAGATCACCCTAATATTTTAATATTCATTCTTTACATATTTGTTTCAAATGTATTTTTAAAACTTGAAATAAAGTTAGAGATAAACATGTAGAGTACAAAACATTAAACTCCAGTATACTTTTACAGTGGTAGAAGAAAGGTTTTGGAACTTTGCTTAAAATTCCACAAAGAATACAATGTGAGGTGGCTCTGCGGCTCAATAATACTTAATTTCTTCTTCTCTCTTTCATTAAGACAACATCTGTTCTGACCACGAGTCAGTAAATCAAATTTGATGAAATTTTAACTGAGTGAAAATACCTACTAATGGACAGATTTGTGGCATTTTCTTCTTAATAAAACTTTTTTATTTAGAAAGTAAAAAACAAAATTACAGTTTTTGTAAATAACATGAAATGAATGTGCTGGCTTCTAATCAAATTGTACTATTTAATTTTATTTCGCTCTCTTAAAAGTCTTGCTTTTTCCCTGTTTATGATACATGGTGAAACAAACATGCATATATTCCATGAAGGGAAAGACTAAAAAACTTCACTTTTACATAAAAAGTAACTTTCCAATGTGAAGTTTTCCTATGAAATAATTTATTTAACAATGGTAAAGTGACATAAAATTAAGAGATAAGCAGATAATTTAAAGTAGAGACCACCTTATCTTTACTAAGTGTACAAAGAACAAAAGTCAGTGATTATTTGGTAAAAGTTGCTTCTTTTATTTAATTTAACCATTTGGAAATACTTTTCTGGAATATTAACTACTTAATTCATCAAAACAGATTACTGAGTTACAACACTTATTCATTAAAAGTAAAACAACCTATCATAATCTGAGTCTATTTATATTTGTCCTAGGAAAATGTTCATCATATCTTTTTTCCCTTTGGGAAAATGAGGCAACCATGTCCTACTTCTGATTTAATTCATTAAGAAGGTGAATGTTTTAGTCCATTCAGATTACTATAATAAAAATACCATAGACCAGAAAGCTTAAACAATAAATATTATTTCTCACAGTCCAAGAAGCTGGGAAATCTAAGATCAAGCTGGCAGACTGAGAGTCTCAGGAGACCCAACTAGCTTCATGGTTCATAGATAGCAATCTTCTTCTTGTGTATTCACCTAGTAGAAAGGGGGAGAAAGTTCTCCGGGGTCTATTTTAAAAAGGAACTAAACCTATTCATGAGGGCTCTACCCTCATGACCTAATTACTTCCCAAAGGTCCCACAGTCCTAACACCATCACATTGGGGGTTAGGATTTCAAATTATGAAATATAAAATTCATTACAGTGAACATGACATAATTTATTATAAATAAGGTCCTCTGTGCTAGGTACAGACAACATTAGCAATATTTGAAGGTAGAATAAATGTGTTATCCTGAGGTAAAGAAAAAGCGGGAAGGTATGTGAAATTAAAAAAAAAAAAAAAAGAAAGAAAGAAAAAAAAGAAAAAGAAAATGAAGAGTAATATGCTATAATTACAGCAATATAAAAAACTACTCCAGCCTTCATAAGACATATTTAGACATGGTTTCAGATGAATAAAGACTTTAAATTCAACCAGTTAAACACATTTATTCTATTTTGATGCATCACTGAGAGGGAAAGTAAAATACAGCAAAGGACAGAAAAATCACAAAATTTCAGATAAAGAGAAAATAAATTAAACTGGAAGGTTAATGAGCAAGGATACATTAAAACTTTGGATAAATATTATATTACCAAATTAACTTCCAGAAGGATTATACCAACTAATATTCCCAATAAAAGCATACGAAAATGTCCGTCTCTCTGGACCTCAGCCAATGCCGAGTTTTAGTATTTTCTTAATCTTTGACAATTGGATAAAAAAAATTATCCTGCTTTAATGTCATTCCAGAGGTAGAAAATGAGGTCTACATATAATTATTAAACATCTAAAATACTTATTGGGGATTGCTTTGGCCATTTTTCTACTGTATTCATCTTTTTCTCTAGTTTGTCTGAATGCTCAAATACTAAGAGTATCAATCTTATTTACCAATTCTAAAGATTAGAGTGTTTTGGAGTTCTATTGTGCCCCACAATTAAATATTCTCAAATTCAACACTACCCTTATGTTGACATGTCCCCAATCCGTATCTGAAGACTCGTCTTTACAGAGTTTCTGACTTTCATATCTGTCTGCTCAGTGAACATCTCCTCAAGGGTGTTTATCAGACATGTTAGATGTCATGACAAAGGGCAAACAAAAATCTCGATTTCTCTTCCCCACTTCCATTCTCTCCAAATTTAATTTCCCATCAATTTACAACATTTTAGTAAATAGCACCATCTGGGAATCTTTCTGGATTCCTCTCATACTCACTACCCTGCCATCAATTCATCAATAAGTACTCTTATCTGCTCATCTAAGAAATATACACCAGAGTTCCCTGGTGGTGCAGTGGCTTAAGGCTTCGTCGCTGGCGCTGTCAGCGCTGTGGCGGCCTGGGTTCGATTCCCAGCCAGGGAACTACCCACGTACCAAAAAAAAAAAGAAACATACACCTGTTTAATTCTCTTTATCCCCAATGCAAATTCTCCATCACCTCTCTCCTACAGACAGCATCACTTCCTACCCATTATTTACACAACAGCAAAATAATCTATTAAAAACAGGAATCACAATTCCTAATAAGATTGCAGCACAATAACTTGAGGATAAAGAAAAGCTGATTCTAAAATTTATAGGAAAAGGCAACGGCACTAGAATAACAATATAATTTTGAAAAAGAAGAATAAAGTTGGAGGAACAACACTACCTAATTTACAACTTATTACATAGCAGTGTTTCTCAACCTTTTTTCATTATCATCTCTCTAAGGAACCTTTTAAGACATGTTTTTCCCAATTTTATCCCACCATGAAATTTTAATGCCACAAATATACTGTACTATGGCCCTCTGCAAAGCCACAACCATTGTAATGTCTATTATTTTTCAACCTCTAAAAACACATTTTTGCTTCCTTGGGGTTAACATCACTCCCACTGAGAACCCATACTATAAAGCCACAGTAATCAAGACAGTAAGGTATGATGGAGGAATAAATATTACCAAACTGTTGTCCAATGAATCAGAAGAAGAGAAGCCAAAGATAGTTCAATAGAAGTTCAACCAACTGATTTTAACAAAGGTACATGAGTACCTCAGTGAAGGAATAGTCTTTTCAAGAAATGTCATTGGAACAATAAGACATTTGCAGACAAAAATGAATCAAATCAAATCAAATCAAATCAAATAAAATAAAATAAAACAAAACACAGACATTCATTTAAATCTCACATACCATTAAAAAAAAAACACAAACAAAAAACAAATCATTAATCTAAAAGTAAAACATAAACCTTTGGAAGGAAATAATAAGGAAAAATCTTCATGACTTAGAATTACAGAAGTTATTTGCCCTGAGTCCTTAGATATGACACCAAAGGCAAAATTCACTGACAAAAATATATATCAATATTAAATTTTTTTTTCTCTGTGAATTACTCTATAAGGAGATGGAAAACAAGCTGGAGATGAGGAGAAAATATTTGTAGATCATGTATCTGACAAAGCACCTGTATCCAGAAAATAAAAAGAATCTAAACTCAACAGTTAAGAAAACAATTCATCAAACCTGAAAAGACACTTCCCCAAAGAGGAAACAAAGATGGCAAATGTTCATATAAAAGAATGTACAACATAATTAGCCATTAGGAAAATGCAAATGAAGTACTATTACACCCATTAGAATGACTAAAAATATCCTGACCACATGAAAACACTGGTGAGGATCCCAGGCAACTGGACCCCTTACATGTCCTGATGGAAATGCAAAATGGTATCCACTCTGAAAAATAGCTGAACATACACTTAACATATGACCTAGAAATTGCTCCCCAGAGTTTTTAACCTAGAAAAATGAAAACTTACACCCACACAAAAACCTGTACACAAATGCTCACTGTGGATTTGTAATCGCCAAGAATTGTCAATAGCCCAAATGAATAAGCAAACTGTGGTACATCCATACAATAGAACAGCAATAAAAAGAAACGAACTACAAATACAACTGACAACTTAGATCTTAACATCATTTTGGAAGGCAGCTATGTTCACCACTATTTCACCAACGCCACTCAATATGATTTTGTAGACTGAAAAGAAAACAATAAAAAATTGTTAAATACCATATGATTTCACTTATATGACATTCTTGAAGTGACAAAATCATAATGATGGTGAATAGATCAATGATTGGGGGAAAAGTGTGACTCTTAAAGAAAAATATGAAGTTTTTTTTGAATGACTGAAGACTCAGTTTCTTGATTATGGTGATATTTACTCAAATCTACAAATGTATTAATAATGTGGTTTCATAAAACTATACACAAAGGAAGGAGAGAAATATGAACTAGAACATTTAAGAACTATTGAAATCTGAATATAGATGTTACCTAAACTACAGGTATAATATTATACCACTATCAATTTCCTGATTTTGACAATGCACAATGATTATGTAAGATATTATTGAGGAAACTACTATTTTTGCAGCTTTTCAATAGTCATAAACTATTTCATAAATAAAACATAATAAAAATAATAAAGTAAATGAGAACATGTCATTCCCCTTCTTACAAATGCTCCAGTGGATTCTCAAATCCAAAATAATTGCTTTGACTTGTGAACCCTAAAAGCTTTGATGTCCCATGCCAACCTCTAAGACATCAACTCCTAGGACTTCTTCATTTCCACATACTCCAACCTCACTGATATTCTTTTTTTCTCAAATATGAAAACTCTCTCTTCACACTGGCTACCTTTTTTTTTTTTTTTAACCCAGAATACTTTTCCCTCTGGTTTGCACATGGCTGCCTTACTCTAGAAAGAGCCCTTAAGACCTTGCTCAAACCAGCAATGAGTTCACTTGCTATCATATCACTATATGTTAATTCTCTGTATGGTTCTTATTCACATGTGCTTTTCTTAAGGATTTATTGTTTGTAGCCACCTTTTTACATGTTCTCCACTCACTGGATTCCCAGAACCCAGAATAATAACAGGCACATGATAAGTAGTCAATAAACACAGGTTGAACTGCTAAATAAATTATTAGTGTCACATAACAACATTTTATTAGTAGATTAAAAAAAATAAATCCTCCTAAATAAGTTCTAGGTGAGCCTCATAGTAACCACAAAGCAAATCCTACAGTACATACACAAAAGATGAGGGGCAGGAAGGAAAAGGAATATTAAGCACATACTACATAAAATCATCAAAGCACAAAGGAAGGACATAGAAAAAGAAAGGAATAAAAGAATTACAAACATCCAGAAAACAATTAATACTATGGCAAGAGCAAGCCCATACTTATTAATAATAACTTTAAATGTAAGTGGACAAAATTCTCCAATCAAAAGACAAAGAGTGGCTGAATGAATAATAATAATAATTTAAGAAAAGGGAGATCCAACTATACGCTTCCTGTAAAGAATTCCTTTCAGCTTTAAGAATACAGACTGAAAGTGAAAGAATAGAAAAAGATATTTCAGATAAATAGAAAACAAAAGAAAGCAGGAATATCTATACTTAGATCAAACAAAATAGACTTTAAACCAAAGACTACAAGAAGAGACAAACAGGTTATTATATAATGATAAAGGGGTCACTCCAACAAGACAATACAACATTTACAAATACTGATGCACCCAATAAAGAAGTACCCAATATATATGGTCAATATTAACAGACCTGAAGGGAAAAGTAGAGAGCAATACAATGATAGTAGAAGACTTCAATACCCCATTTTCAACAATGAATGCATCATACAGACAGAAAATCAATATGGAAACATTAAACTTAAAATAGTTGTTATACTAAATGGACTTAACAGACATTTACAGAAAATTCCATCCAACAATGGCATAATACATATTCTTCTCAATCACCCATGGAAAATTCTCCAGAATAGATCACATGTTAGGCCACAAAATGATGGGTAAAATAAGAAATCAAAAGAGAAATTGAAAACAAACAAACCTTTGAAATAAATAAAACATACCACACTTATGGGATGCAGCAAAAGCAGTTCCAAGAGGGATTTACAACAATAAACATATACATTAAGGGAAATTTTTTTAAAAGATGTCAAACCTCTCATTACACCTCATAGAACTAGAAGAACAAACTAGCCGAAATAGGTAGAAAGAAGGTAACAACAGAGATCAAAGTGGAAATAAAGGAACCAGAGACCAAAAAGACAATAGAAAAGATTAATGAAACTATGAGCTGGTTTTTTTTTTGAAAAGGTGAACAAAATAGACAAACCTTTACTTAGACTTGACAAGAAGAAAAACAAACAGAAGACTAATAAAATCAGACATGAAAAAGTAGACATTGCCGCTGATACCACGGAAATATGAAGGATCATGAGACTACTATGTACAATTTACACCAACAAACTGGACAATCTAGCAGAAATGAATAAATTCCTAGAAATACATAACCCACTGAATTATAAAGAAATAGAAAATATGAACTAACCAATTCCTAATAATGGAATTGAAATAGCAATCAAAAACCTTCCAACAACAAAAAAGTCCTGGACAAGATGGTTTCACTGGTGAGTTCTACCAAGCATTTCTGAAACTCTTTCAAAATATATGAGGAAGAACATTTCCAAACTCATTTTCATGAGGCCTGCATTGCCCTAATACCAAAACCAGACAAGGACACTAGAAGAAAAGAAATTACAGGCCAATAACCCTGATAATCATAGATGCAAAAATCCTCAACAAAATATTAACAAAGCAAATACAACAATACATTAGAAGGATCACATGCCATGATCAAGTGGGATTTACTCCAGAGATATAAGAGTGACTCAACATCCACAAATCAATCAATGTGGTAAAAACCACATTAATAAAATAAAGGATAAAAATCATATGATGATCTCAATAGATGCAGAAAAAGCATTTGTCAAAATTCAACATCCACTCATAATAAAAACTCTAAACAAAGTGGGTATAAATGGAACAGACATAATAAAGTCCACAGCTACTATCACACTCAATGGTGAAAAGCTGAAAACTTTTTCTCTTAAGATCAGGAATAACACAAGAATGCCCAATCTTGTCATCTTTTTAATCTACTTTTTACAAGGACTTGATTACTCTACTTGAACTATTTTTCAGGGTTGTTTTTCCAGTGAGTGACCACGAAAAATGAGTGAGGGTTCCCAAAAATAAAGAACCAATTTCACTGCTTTATTCTACATAATAATGCAAGTCGTAGCTAGAAGAATTAGGAAAAAAAAAGTAAAAAAATAAAAAAAGTTTTTTAAATGGAAGAAGAAAAGATATAAAATAAAAGATATCCACACCAGAAAGGAAGATGCAAAATGGTATCTATTTGCAGAAGTATGATATTACATACAGAAAATCCTAAAGAACCTACTAAAAAACTGTCAGAACTAATAAATAAATTCAGTAAAGTTTCAGAATATAAAACAAATACAAAAATAAGTCACACTTCTATACACTAACAATGGAGTATCAGAGAGAGAAATCAAGAAAATAATCCCATTTGCAATTACATCAAAGAGAATGAAACATCTAGGAATAATTTAACCAAGGAGGTAAAAGATGTGTATGCTGAAAATTACAAGACACTGATGAAAGAAACTGAAGACATAAATTAATGGAAAGATAGTATGTTCATGAATTGATTGAATTAAATTGTTGAAAGGTCCATACTACCCAAAGTGATCTAGAGATTCCATGAAATCCCTACAAATGTCCAATGGTAAAATGTGGGAAAAGGTAACATTTATGCACTGTTGGTAGGAACATAAATTGGTACAGCCCCTATGGAAAAGAGTATAAAGGTTCCTGAAAATATTAAAAACAGGACTACCATACAACCCAGCAACTCCACTTCTGGGTTTCTATCCAAAGGGAACAAAAACACTTAACTCTAAAAGACATGTGCATCTGCATGTTCAGTGCAGCATTATTTACAATAAGCAATACACAGAAGCAACCTAAGTGTCCAATGATAAATGAATGAATAAAGAAAATCTGGTGTGTGGGGGCTGGGGTGGAGGGGGTCATATTTTATGTATCCTGTCTTACTGTAAGTTTTGTGTCATCCATATAGGTATACAATTACTTATGCTTTATATCTATTTATGATTACATCAAAATTTACTTATCTATTCTATTACTGATGGACATGTGGAGTATTTCTAGTTTTCTGTTATTACAAGCAATGGATCTATAAATGTTATTATACACAACTGCTGATACAAAAGCTTCTCTATGTTTCTAGGAGTGGTAGTGCAGAGTCTCAGGATATGGTCATATTCAGCTTTTCTGTATGTTGAATTATTTTCAAAGTGTTGATACCAATTTTAACTACCATGAGCAATACAGGAGAGCTCCTATTTCTTCACATAATAGCAATCACATGGCATTTAATTTTGGCAATCTAGAAGGTATGATGTGGAATCTGAGTGAGATTTTATTTAGGTTTTTCATACAGTTATGTCTACTGCATATTTCCTTTTGTGTAAAATGTGTGGTTGTTCATGTCTTTTTCGTTCTGATTCATTGGAGTTCTTTACATCTTTTGGATATAAAACTTTTGTTAGTTTTGTATATTATTATCTTTTTCCAGATTGTGGTTTGCATATTTTCACTCTTTTTATGGTATTTTCTGATGAAAAAATTTCTTGATTTTATAGTCAATGTAATTTTATGTTTTGTGTTAAATACTTTACTACTATAAACTATAGTTTCCTATATTTTCTTCGAAAAGAAATCTACATTTGCTCCCTGTTGCTGCATTAACAAATCACCACAAAGTTAGTGGGTTACAGCAACACGAATTGCTGTTATCTTACAGTTCTGAAGGTCACGAGTATAAAATGTGCCAGTTAGCCGGTGTTCATTTTGGAGGCTCTAGAGGAGAATCCATTTCCTTACTTATTCCAGCTTCTAGAGCTTCCCTACATTCCCTGGCTCATGACCACCATCTTCATCTTCAAAACCAACAGCATCTTCTCTCCTCTTTGACCATTGCTACCATCCTTATAACTGCTGATTCTACTACATCCCTTGTATGTTGTATATGCTTGTATATACCTTACTTAGTCACATTGTTGTACATGTTTGAAATAGTTTACCTGGCCAAAGTTCTTGATGTGTAACGTGTAACTCAGAAAGCAACACAAACAATATTTCAGCCTTATAGAATACTTAGTATTTTGCATAAAATGGATTAGAATATCTTCATTTTATCAAGATTTAATAATTTTTAATGTAAATTTTTCTACTTCATCTTATTTTTCAAATTTGTTGACAAAATTTTTTTTTCACAATATTCTCTTACTGTTTTTTTTTTTTACTAGCTTATAATTCTGAATGAATTTTAGAAAGATATTTTTCAGATTCAAAGAACCTCTCTGGAAATTGGACTAAAATTATATTATACCTGTTTAAAGTTCTTATGTAAAGATTTTAACTTGGTTTATGTCATATGTAATACATTTTTAATGTGGTAATCCTAGAAATATAGAAAAACTATTCTTTTTACTCAATTACTTCCTACTAATCAATAGGTTGTTGAGCTCTCTTTTATTATTTTCCAGTCAATTGCCTTAGATTTTCAGTTGATTCTTTTGTGTTTTCCGTCATGCCATCCTTTTTTGACTGATTAACATAAAATACTTATCATAATTGTTCATTTACATTTTTGCTTCAGTATCTGATGGTATAAACAGTCCTGATTATTCCCCTTTTTGAGTACACACCTTTTACAACGTGGCTTTCCAGTTCTTTCCATGAGGAGGTGGTGGCATCATAACAATGAGTTTTCCAATCCATGAACATGAATGGTCTCTCCATTTATTAACGTTTTCCTTACAGTAATATTTAATACTTTTCAGTGTACTTCTTCCAATGCTGTTATCAATGTATTCTTTCCTAAATACTTAATTCTTTTTAATGCTACCATGAATAGAATATTTGGCTTAAAATAGTGGGCTGTTCATGGTTAGTGTATAGAAATATAATTCTGCCACCACTTAACTCTAGCTGGCTTTCTTTGTTACTTGCTTTGGCCAACAAAATGTGACAGATGTAACGAAGTGCCAGGACCAAGGCCAGTACTTCTGAAATCCTGCTGCTTCTGTTTGACTTCCTAGAATGTTAACCCTACTGTGCAAAGAAGCAACTGCCAGCCTGCCAAAGACGAAACATGTGACTTAGTCACTACATCACCTTACCTCAGCAATCGACAGACATACCGCAGACCAGCTATTCCCCAGACAAATTAGCAAGCTTAGCCAGAACAAGAGAATTACCCAGATTACCCAGTCTTATTAGCAATAATAAATGCTTATTGTTTTATATGACCGAGTTTAGAAATGGTTTGTTATGCAGCAAAAGCTAACTCACAGATTATGAATACCATGAAATATTATTGCTTGGCACATATCAAACAGAAAACTGGCCAACGCAGCTCATTTTAGTTAACTGAGCTCAGATATACACCTTTTCACTGTGTAAATGTAGAATATACCAAAATGTAGTTCAAGGAACTTTTTAGAAAATGTTTCTAAAATTGCTAAAGTTTTGTGACATGTTTTTACTGCAAAGTATTTTGTAAACAGAATAGAAAAAAAATTATATTAGGACTTTAAAAATCAGAAAAGAAAAGGTAATATTCACAGAATAATGCCTCAAATCTTTTTGAAATGAGATAGGACATACATATGCACATTTTTAAAATTAAAATTTCTAAGAAACATTTATTTTAGAAATATTAACAATGCCACACTTTATAAGAATGACCACGTTGAATAAATACTGCAATCCTAAAGAAAGTACTACATTAAAATATTTCAATATTGCTTTTTGCAAATGACGTATCTTTTTTATTACTCAATATACAAAGTAAATGATCCTTAAATATACACCCTCAGAACACAATTATCTGGTATTTGGAAAAGGTTTGCTTTCGAAGAAAATTATTCAAAACCTAAACATGAATAATGCATTTTGATGTCTAATCCTGTACATTTAAGGCAATGTTTAAATGTTCCCTGTAATATGTACCTTTAAGTCCTATTTAAAAAAAAAAAAAACAACTTCTTAAAGTTATTTTTGCTTAAAAATAATTTAAAGTAATAAATATAAGATATTGCATCTAAAAAGGTGAACATAAAGACATTTACTAGGAAAGAAATAAGAAAAAATGTAAAAGAACCCTGCAACACTTTTGTCTATGCAATTTATCAAGAAATGTTGTAAAAGAACAAAACAAATGTTGGCTCATTCTGGAGCTTCTTTGTCATCATTAATGTATTCAGGCTCTCGGCTGAACTGCTATACTTTGAAAATATTTTCATGAAAGGAAACTCATATTCAATGTTTAACAAAGCTGTCAGGTTATTTAAAATACGAGTGTCTAGAAAAATCTTTTCTTAAAAAAATAAATAAAAATTAAAATTACGTAGGTCTTTATTTGCGGAGAAAAAACTTTTATTTAACTGTGTGTATTTATTTTTAGAAAGAAATATAGAGAAAAATATTTTTAAAGTAAAAGGGAGACTTTTTTATATGGTTATTTTGTTTTATTACTAGTTCTATTTCTCAAATTGATACAAATGATCTCCTCCTGTTTCTGTCTATCGGCTTGCCTTGTCAGTACAACCAATTGTCAGGGTTGGGGAGATCTCTTATCTAAACAGAAGATGTGCAGTTTGTAACCTGCTTAATTCGCCTTATGTCCTACATGCCCTCAGTATGGTGTTCATTAAAATCTCAGCTGTTTCGTTTGTAGCAGTGGCAGCCTAAACATAGGCTTATTTTTCTTTGTTAAAAGGCCAGATTGTGCATAAATAAACCCCTAATTTCTCCCTTTCCTCTCCTCTTTCTCTCCTCCCTCTCCTTTTCTCTCGCCCTCCCTCCCTCCCACTCTCTCGCTCTCTCACTCTCTCTTTCTGCATGTGTCTCTGTGTTTCTCCGTTTCTTTGTCTCTCTCTCTCTCTCAATCCAGGTACCTGAACTCACTTAATTCTTTGTCTAAATGTTATTAAGAATAGCACCTCTCACCCTTTGGAGAATGGTTTAATATAACAGCTCTCTCTCTAAAATCAGATAAACTATACTAAGAATTCCAAGTTGGTATAAATGAATTCTATTAATTGCCATTAAAAACAATTCTTAAGAGTCCTCACTCCTGCCCTACAAAAAGTTCAAGGTATGCTATAGGTTTCCAATCCGAATTGCTTCCATGCATTTGAGTATATAAAAGGTTTAAATCAAGCTTGTCCAACTAGCAGCCTATGGGCTGCATGCAGCCCAGGATGGCTTTGAATGTGGCCCAACATGAATTCGTAAACTTTCTTAAAACATTACAAAAATGATGCATGAACCAGTTTTTAGCTCATCAGCTATCATTAGTGTTAGTGTATTTTATGTGTGGCCCAAGACAATTCTTCTACTGTGGCCCAGGGAAGCCAAAAGGTTGGACACCTCTAGTTTAAATGAAGACTACTTATATTTGCTTTGGCAATAATATCCAATGGCTCAAATCAATTAAGTTTTTTTATTTTTTTATATTTTGGCTTGAATGGAAAATTTAAAACATTTAACTGATCGATCCACAACCAGAATTTCTGTTCTGCTCTGGTCTGTTTATAGGCAGATTTTACCACTAAACTGAGTTTTTAAATGCAATCTAAAATTAGACTTATTGATGTGTATATAAATAATTTTGAAACTCATGTTTGTATTGGATAGCTAATAGTGTTCATGAACATGTATCAAATTAATCACATCCTGAAATTATTAAAAATAGAAAGTAAAGAAATGTGTCAAGTATTTAATTACTGCATTTTTGTGTGAAGTTTGATTAACAAGACAAAAGATTTATTTTTAACTTGTTACTAAGTTACTTGTGATGTTAATGTTAACATGCAATTAATTAAATGTACATAAAGAGCTATTAAAGTATTATGCTTGACAGCTGCAAAAAATAATTTAACCTCTGAATGACTAAAAAATAAATACTGTCTATAGGTCATTTGGGCCAACACAATTATATTTTTTAAAATAAAATTACATTAACTATTAAATATAGCTGCCTGAATAAGATGACTTTAAGAAAACAATCATAATTATATCTTCAAAAGCTTTTCTCAAGGACTATCAGACAACTGATGGCAGTAAATGGCATTATGAGGCAAAGACATTGGAGATAACTGGAGAAGTATCAAAAGAATCCCATCAAAGAGTCTCTTTCTCCTTCCTAATGTTCATCACTCTTAGCTTACCTACTTACAAAGTTCCTTTCAGATAGGAAGAAAGCAATGATATTTACCCTAGTGTTGATCTTACTGTCCATTAATCCACCAAGGTTTAAGAGAAAAAGAGATTCCTATACTAGAATGTTAAGGATGAAGCATCATAAATGAAAATGAGAACCTCACAGGATGGAAAGCAAGTACAGCCATAAAAAACTGGGCAAGGTTAAGACCACTGCCTTGAGAGGAAGTAAGGCTATAACAATTTCCTGTTCCACCCTTAAGGACATGAACAGAAGGACTTTTCAACACAACACGGAATGCAGTATTATTTCTCAGTATGAAACCTGTCACACTCCTGATGTTGTGATTGGGACAAACTTCATCGCAAGGCCCTATTAAAAGAGAAAATTTAGGGTTTACTATTATTGTAGGTGGAATTAGAACTTCAAGAACAAATTAATCAGAAACTCAATAGCTGAGAGAAAGCCTGCCACTCCTGGTTAGGATAACCACCACTGTTACTCCAAGACCCTTAGGGGAACTTTTAATAAGTAGGGTAAACAGGTAACACCAGGTAACCTCCTACGGGCTAAAGGATCATTCCCCAGAGTGAATTCAAGACAGGATTTCTATATTTACACAGAGAGGAGGAATAAGAATGAGGCACTGCATTAACCCGACTGGAATCTTCTTAACAAAATCAAAGAGTACTATATTCAATTATTCTTATTTGCAAAAGTGACTCTGGACAACAACGTTAAATTTCTTGAGAGAAATATGATCAATATAAAACACTGGAAATTAGAATATATAATATCAACACTGAGAAATTTTAAAATATAATACTATTATTCCTATCACTTCTGATAACGAAGAAAAATAAAGTAAAATAGTATTTATAATTTACTAAGGGCTCGTATTTCTGAGAGAAGAAACAAGTTTATTTTTTCTAAAGTATGTGAGGTTTGCAATTCTTCTGTACGTGTCTACGAACATTACTGCCAGTTTTTCTTCTGTCTCTCTATATTCAATTATTTTAAAAGATAGTATTTTTAAAATTGTCATTGTAAAAGCCTTTTCTTTGTTCATCAGGAGTGACTCTGAAAAATAAAAAAGCACAGAACTCCAGGATTTCGTTCCTCTACAGAAACAACAAAGCTGGCAAGAACTGTTACAAATCAACGTTTTCATAACTCTAAAATCCAGTTAAAAACTTGTAAGAAATAGGAAAAATTAATGAAGAAGATGCTGATGCATTGTGGTAACCTGGTGCAGGTTGCTAAAGTCAGAGTGAGCTATACAGGTCTTGTTCTGAAAATAAATAAATAAATGAATGAATAAAAAATAAAAAGGTGGTTGAATGCTTCAACCTGTCTGGCAAGTGCTTGCCTTCGTTTTGCCCAACGTGTAGTGCTCCCTGGGCTGGGGCAGCTTCCCTGGTGGCATTTCCTGAAAGCAATCAAAGTCAAATTACTGGCTGCAGCAGGGTAGGGCTGTTAATACAGTCAGGACAAGTAACAGACAAACCAAATAGCCTGGGAAAGAAAAGGCTGGAAAAGGAGATGTGGGGGAGGGAATAAATACGGGTTTCCATGTATACAAGGGTACCAAAAGGACCACGTACATACTCAGTGCTGGATGCATGCTCAAAAGAGGCCTGAAAAGACCTTAAACTTTCACATTTGGCTGAGCTTCATGCTCCATTCAAATAGGAAGCAAAGACTAAGGCAGAGTTATAAATAAGCTGGCTTAGCAATGAAGAAGAGCACCTGCCTTAACACAGAACCAAGATACAAAGTCCAAGCAAGTACTTTGTTTTTCTTTTTTAAAGAGACTGTCAAAACGCCAGCTAATAGAACAGAGACTTCAATGGTTACATACAACAAAAAATACAGACTTCACAAAAATAGTTTATAAAAGTCTTTAAACAACAACAACCCACAACTACCAGAAACAACAAACCCAAAGAAACAGGGGGAGAACCTAATTTCCAGAGCTGCCACACTGTAACATTCAAAATTATTCAGTATTCAACAAAAAACTAGGAGGCATAAAAAGAAACAAAGTATGGTTCATTCAAAGAAAAATTAAGAAAAAATTAACAGGAAAAGTCCCTAAGGAAGCCCAAGGTCACCAGGAAAACAAACAAGAGAATATCTAAAAATACAGACATTATTAGGCTTCTGGTCAAGATGGTGGAATAGGTAAATGCTGTACTTGTCCCCTTTCACAACCACATTAAAATTACAACTAAGGTACACAGCCATCACTGAGAATCACCCGAAGTCTAGCTAAACATGAACTCTATGATGAAGGTTATGCAGAAAAAACTACGTGGAGGCTGGACTGTGGGGGCAGAGACTTAGGAAAAGCTGGTCCCCCACGGACATGTGGCAGTTAAAACTCCAGAGAGCGACCTCAGCTTCCCAGATTCCCCCTGAGGAGGAAGGAGTCTCAGTCCCATATCAGACTCCCCAGCCCAGGGATCTAGTGACAGGAAGACAAGTCCCCACAACTTCCGACTGTGAAAACCAGCAGAGATTGTGGCTGAGTGAGATGGAGGGCGTTGGACTCTCAGGTGCTCCTCCAGAAGGGCCTGCACACAGACTTACTCACTGATGGACTCACTTGATCTGAGCTCCAGTACCAGGGCAGCAGCCGGAAAGGCACCAGGGACATACAGGGAGGAACCGAATTGTTTGGCTTCAGGGCAAGTAATGGGGCGGGGGGCGGGGGGCAGCTTTCTCTCAGTAGTCCTGTCAGAAGCCACTGTTCCTTTGTTGAGTAATCCTTCCTCCTAGTTGCAGACAAAAATAATCGACCATATCTCAGTCTCTACCAAACTAGCTAACAAATTTGCTCCACTCTAGTAATTCCCTGAGACCCCACCCCATCCACCTTTCTAACCATCCAAGCCACTTCTAGTGCCTTTTGCATACAAACGTCTTGTCTTGGCTCATGCTGCACACTTTCCTAAAACCTCTCAAAGGATTACAAACTCTGAATAAGAAGCATCTGGTCTCAGCATGCCCCTTAGGTCTTACTAAGCAGCACTAGCAGCAGCCTGCCTCAGTTCGCAGCTTAGCCTCTCCCAGGCACCTCTAAACCAAGGACAAGTACCAGCCATCGGCAGAACACTTTATATCCAATACCAAGTGTTCCTGGGCAGGCACAGGCAGCAATTAACCTTGGCCTGCAACAGATCACCTCCTAGGAGGCCGCAGACCAACATAACCAGTGGCCAGTTTCAAACCACGTAAAAGCAATATCCAACCACTTCCATAAACGATATATGCAAAGTAGGCTGACCAGACGTATAGTTTTAAATGGGACAGAAAACAATGGTACTATCCCATTTCAAACAGTACGTGTGGTCAGCCTAATCTCACTGGGCTAAATTCAAAGTGTTAGTAGGCTGACCATTCATACCATTTGAAACAGGACAGTACTGTTGTTTTCTGTCCTATTTAAAACAGTATATCTGGTCAGACTAACCCAAAGGGCAGACTAGACAGGCCAGAGCCCAGCTAAACTGAATCCTGCTTCATAGGGTCAGCTCCTGTACTACAGCTCCTACATTATAGTCATAGTCAGTCCTTACGACCCATCAGTCTGAGGGTCAATCCCTCCCAATGATGTGTCAACAGCAATTAAGGCTCAACTACAACAGGAGGGCACACACCACCCATGCAAGGGACACGCCTAGAGCACCCAGGTCAGGTGACCAGGGAGACTGTGCCACTGGGCCCCATAGGACACCTACTACGTAAGGCCACTCTACTAAGCTGGTGAGACATAATAGCTCTACCTAATACATAGAAACAAAGGGAGGCACCCAAGATGGGGAGACAAAGACACATGTCCCAAATGAAAGAACAGAACAAAGCTCAAGAGGAAGAACTAAACAAAATGGAGACAAGTAATCTAGCTTTTCAAAGCATTGGTTATAAGGAGGCTCAAAGACTTCAGTGAGAACTTCAACAAAGAGATAGGAAACATAAAAATGAATATAGAAAACATAAAAAAACAACCAGTCAGGAATGAAGAACACAGTAACTGAAATAAAGAACACATCAGAGGGCATCAACAGTAAATGAGCTGTAATCCCACTTCTGAGTATTTATCCAAAGAAACTCAAAACACTACGAAAGGACATCCATATGTTCACTGCAGCATTATTTACAATAACCAAGATGCGAAGGCAACCTGGGTGTCCCCCAATGTAATACTACTCAGATATAAAAAACAATGAAGTCTTGCTATCTGCAACAACATCAATGGACCTAGAGGTTAGTGTTCTGAGCGGAATATATCAAACAGAGAAAAAGACAGATGCAGCGTGATCCTCTCTAGTCACACTAGCAAGTGATTGAACAAATGCATACAACCAAGCTGTGAAGGCCTTTTACAGCATACTTAAAGTTTCACTTAATCCAAGAAAACACAGGCTGCTCCACAGGCCTGGAAGAGTGCTGAAATTTTATAACCCTGAAATGCAGGTGAATCAATCCTCAGACCTGACATGGAATGAACACTTCAAGGGCATACTGTATTATTTCAAGAAGTTTTAGGCAATTTCTCATTCTCAAAATAGAAGGAAAGCTAAGAATAAAGATCACATATAAGTAAGATTGGGAAGAAAGTAAACAACTTCTTATATTTGACTTTCTTCGATAAAACAAATCAGTGTTTCTTTTTAAAATCTATTTCATTTTAAAGATCAAGTATTTAAATAATCAGATTCCAGTTACTCTTCTAAATTTCTCTAACAGAGGCTAAGGAATCTATAGAAAAATCAATTTAAAATTCAAAACAGAATTTAAATACCAGGTATAAGAGAATAAAATTATAGCCAAATTAGAACTGCTTATTGTAGTATATGCTGCAACTAACTGGAAGTTTACCCATGCCAAACTCAAAATGCTACTTAAAAAATTACCTAAATCAATTTTCTACTGTTGCTAAGTGGATTGTTGCTTTAATAAATTATACTATTCTGACTTCTCTGATCTATGAACAATCTGGTAGAATGAACTCAGAATTTGGGATACAAGATAAAAGACATGGGGGGAACTATTGTATAAACATAAACAAGTGGTGAAAAACTCAACGTATTACTATGAACCTCTTTTCTAGAAATGAGAGATACAGTTATTTTCTCAAAGTCTGTGGATTCCCTAAGCTTCTTCCATTTCACACTTAAATATTTATTACCTAATTACTCTTATTAATTATGACTTGGTTAACAATTTACCTCCTGTTGCTTACTCCACATATAAACAGAAATGTAACCATTTCTTCCTCTATGTGTCTTCTGATCAAAACAGAGAGTAGACAGGTGAGAAAAAGAGAGTTTTTTCATTAGCTAGTAAAGTCAATTCTCAGGTAAGAAATATCCATGTTAAAAATATAAAATAAAAACAGTCACTAGAATCAAATTATTTTGCTCTCTATCTTTTTTACATTCTGCACTGTTCTGTTCCCCTCCATTAGGGCAATTAATTAGGAATGACCTATAATATGATTTTCAAAAATTGGACTATTGTTGCAGTATTAAGCAAAAACTAGATAAAATTGTACACAAAAATTTCCAGGATCTATGTTCCTTTCTCTACCATTAAAAAGTTTCCAATATTATTTACACAATGATAAATGGGACATGTATTGGTAAGTAAGAAGAAAATACTTGTTTTATTTACATTCTTGCAAGCTTAGCTTTCTGGCTTTGTACTTTCTCTTCTATCATTTTGTATCTAGCAACTGTTCCACAAAATCACTCAGTCCATTAAAAGTTTCTTTCTTTCTGTATAAGGAGCCAAGAATACATTATTACATTTTTCTATGTGAAGTATGCTATTAAATAATAGCTTGTACACTAATTAAGCAAATGTAATTGTGAGAACACATTGACATTGTTATAGTAAATTACTCAATTTGTTAATAGTTTCATTTCAAGTGACCTTAATTGTATTAATTGTGATACTAGCAAATTAAATTGAAGAGCATTAAATACAATGTTCTAATATGCGTATGTCCTAGAGGAGCAAATTTTCCATTACATCAGCAAAGGGAAAATAATGATTATGTGCCCCCTACCAAAAGTCTCACACACATGCACACACAATGGTCAAACAGAAAGGTCTCACTGGACTGCCATTACTATCACTATGATAGTATTGGGAGCGTGGTATAAAAACAGACAATGTAGAAGTAACTGGGCTTTAGATAAATGGCTAATTTTAGGGCATTCTTTTATCTCAGATTAAGCAGAAATTACTTCACCATTACAAACAGTTAAAATAATGAGAATGAGGGGACAAAGATTGGTATAGAGCTGCAACATGAAAATAAACTTTAAAAAACCTAGAACTCTGTGTAAATCAGGCATTATTTATTAGATACCTAGTATCAAGTCCTAAGAATACATAGTAAAAAGTAGTATGGCCCTCATTGTTGAGATGAAACTATGAGCTCAATAGAGGTAACAAAACAGACTGTTCACACTCTGTCTTTAGAATGAAGTCTGTACTCCTCACCCTGATTTACAAAATCCTCATAATCTGGTCCCCGTGGATCAGGCCCATCCTATGCGTCAACCATAGTGGCACGCCACAGTGACTTCCTTCAGCTCTCAAATATGACAAGCCTATTCCTATCCTTGGTATTTTCTTTGGATAAATGTCTTTCCTTTTTGTGGACTGGTATTTCTTTCTGTCTCTGTCTCTGGTTCTCTCACCCCCTTTGCATGCCTGGTCCCTCTCTGTCAATCACTGCTGACTGACATGATCACCTTCTCAGAGAGAGATCTTCCGTGAAAATCTAAAAGGCACACGCAGTCACTGTTTGTAGCTTTTCCCTATTTTAATTCTTTGCCTAGTATTTATCACTTTCTTATTTCTGTACTTTTTTCCATGTTTTACTGTCTCAGACCAAAATATGAATTCCATTAAAAGAAAGCACCTGGTATACTTGTATAATAGTCTAACCTCAGATGCTAGATAATCAATAAATATTTCTGAATGAACAAATGAACATCAAGTCTGTGGCCTACAGGCCTTACTGCTTATGTTATATGCCTCTATGATCTCTATTCATTTATTGAGTATCACTGAAGTTTCTGAACCATCATGCCAAGATGTATGATTGAAAATCTATAATTTCAATAAAATAGATCTATTCACAAGTCTAATTAAAGATACAAACTGATAGCTGTGTCTTATGCTTGATCCAAATCAGCCATATTCTATTAAACTGTCACAAAATTAAAATGTCAGGAAGTCAACGGTCATTAAATTTCTCTGTATTTGTAAGAACTAGAAAGAAAGAGGAAAATGAAAGGCGAATTATCATTTAACTACACGTATTTTCATAATATAAATGATTATTTGGCTCACACATTGCCATCTGACTTGTGTAAGTAAAAAGTAAATTCTCACTATTTATCTGTTGATAAATGAAGGCTAGTGGGTAGTTTTTCTGACTAAGACTAAGTAGATTTGTAAGTTCGGGAAAGACAACCAACCACTGTAATTTATAGGAATATAATAATTACCAAATGGTACAATATCAGATCATTTCCAAAGACTCAAGTAAATTTTATTTTTAATACTGGAAATGTAATAAAATAAAATGACCATTTGAAGTAAATAACTTGAGATACTACTTTTGAAAAATGATTTACTAGGTTCTCAATTTCTTCCATTTAAAACACTCTGATTTTCCGAAAATGTGAAAATAAAACAACCTGAAGCTAATATGCTTCTGCCCTTGTGCTTTTCTACATTCCTCAGATGGGATTCCTTCTCAGGAAATTCAAGGAGCAGTGCAGTCCAACTCCAGAGTACAGTACAAATATTATGAAAAAATACTTATTTTAAAACATGTATTTAATTAACAAGCAAGTCCTCCTTATAGCAAAAGTATAATGATGGCAAACTTATTTCACTTATTTTCAATTTTTATGTAATACAAGTTAAGAATAAAAAAATACTTGAGCTCAGATTGTGTATCCATAGAGCAATGTGCATCCTCAAAGCTTTTGGTGAAGACATCTTTTCAGAACAGAACAATGTCTGAAAACAACCATTTACAAATATGAAGAAGAAGAGAAATTATAAAAATGCCACAACAAAACAGATGTCTCCTTTTACCACAAAGTACATATATAATTTCTAAACTGTTAAAATATGCTAAAGTAAATATTAAAATCTGCCAATGTAATATAGATTAAAGCTCTATGCATTAAATTGACTTTTCTGTCCTCGCTATTTAAAAAGATCATTGGAATACATAATAATTTTTTAAAATCCCCTAAAGTGAAATACACACAATGAGCTTTATTTAAGTCTATAAGAAAATTTATAAATATCCAAGTATAATGATATTAAAATGTTTAAAAAAACCCTATTACACGCAGAGAGAATTTTACCAAAATACACCAGCTGTATTAAAAAATACTCCTAGCTGTTTATTACATAGCTGATTGTCATACAGCCAAGTAGGAGGACAATTTCAAGATTTGAACTTGGAAAAGTAGGTCTTTAGGAAGTTCCACTAGAGGAAGATCGAAAGAAATACAGAGGAGGGACTGAAGAGGTCCTGGATTGTTTTCCCAGAGTAAGGATTAAATTTTTTCTTACATTCCCTTCCTCCTTCAATATTCAATTCTTCCCTCTGTTTGGGTAAGATCAAAGTAAGAAAGCCTGTAATCTATAAAGATTTTAACTACTGGTTATAAAACCAGTAGTTTAGGTAGATACAGTTTTTTAAATTGGTTAACGTTATGAAAGGAGTTAGGAGAAGTAGGAGGGAGGGAGAGAATTATACTTGTAAGGGACTAATTATTCATTTCACTACTAAACTATGGGGTATAAATCTGTTTTAATATATAAATGAATAAAAAGGAGCTACAACATGTAAGAAGCCAAGTGATAACTCTTGATATACTTTTCTAAGCCATGTGAGCTGAGAGTTGGGTATCTCATTATTTAAACACTCCAAACTCTGGCTCTACTGTCTTTTCTGGCCCCATTAATAATTAGTAGAAAGCAACTAATATAATTCTTTGATAAGGAATCCACTCAGGTCATTTCACCTAAGTCAGTCTTTTTTTTTTTTTAATTTTTATTTTTCTAAAGTTTTAAAATACTTAAGATTGTCACTAAATCATCTGTACCTGGCTCTAGCTATGCCTAGACCCAACCGACCAAGCCCATCATTACACACTCACCATTTCTGGTGATCCAAGAATGTTATAAAGGCTGATTGAGCATGGTGGGGAAAATATCTTAAGGTATTCTGGCGCAGACCAACTTTGCCCAAGGATGTAAGGGTGGTGATTTTTGCAGGGCTGTTTCTGTCTGCCACCAGGGTCAGCAGTGAGGTCTCCTTTGCTTCTAGGACACGGGGAGCAATCACTATCTAGCTATAACGACAAGGTGATTCACTGACTTCACACGACCCCAACTCTGAAGTAACTCTGAAGGAGCCTATTTCTTCAAGCAAACCAAGGGAATTGCAAAGCAAACAGATTATATGAAATAAAACTAAGAACCAGATATAGTTATTACGGAATGGACAATGTGATGAAAAAGAAAATCAGACCTGAAACAGAAGACCGGTATTTTTCATACCATATTTTACCAATGGTAGCCTCCTTGTTACCATTAAAATGTCCAACTTGCAAAATTTCAATTCACTTTGAGAACATAAATTCCACATATAATCACCCAAATCTAGTATTAAAAACTAAGTCAAACTTCCTCACCATTTTAAATGTTTGTCACTAATATTTAACCACTTTCTATTTTAATTCTGAATCAGACTTTGAATTCACTTTCATCCACTCAAGTGAGTTAGTAACATCTTAAAGATGGTTTAGTCACTAACTACAGATCATGGATACTTTTCCAATCACTAAATCATGTATTTTCTCCTTTTACATTCTTTTTGTTTGTTTGTTTGTTTTGTTTTGTTATGTGGGTAATTCCCTGGCTGGGACTCGAACCCAGGTGGCAGTACTGACAGTGCCGAAGCCTTAGCCACTGCACCACCAGGGAGCTCCCTACATCCTTTAACCTATGCAATCCTTGAAGCACTGACCACCTGGAACTTTTGGAAGCTCCCCTATCTGTGGTTTCTGTAATTTTGGTGAGCCTCCATCTTTCCTCTACTTTGATGATTCCTATAATATTTCTAAAATAGTACTCCCTCTATCCAATTTCTAATCATGGAGACCTCCTACAAATCAATTCTCAGCTCTTCCCTTTCTCTTTCTTTGGATTTCTTATCTGTCTCATACTCTGAACTAATATATCTGGAGAATGACTCAGATCTTTAACTCATACAGCCTTTCAAACTGAAGTTGCTCATTTCCAACTTTCTTTCAGTTTAATTTGGAGGAACTGGGCATGGCATGTTGATTGCTCCCTGATTTCACTTCTACCTACTGTTACACTACTTAAAATTTGTTTTTAAGGAAACATTTTAAAAACCATCCACTTTTTATCCTTGTTACTGTCATTTAAGAACTTCTAAGTCACTCATGTATTTAACACTTACCTTCAACAAAGCTACTGCTTTCCTTGATGTCTTTATAGTCTTACTTACAGTTTTTCATGTATCTAAACTTCATTTTTTCCTTTATATCTAGGGAGAATTATTTTTAATTAAAAAGATACTTCTTGCAAAACTATGCATACAGTAAAAAGATTAATGGTTGCCAGGGTTTGAAGGGAGGCGAGCAGAGGGAGCGGGGACACATAGTCAGAGGACAGAGGATTTTATGAAAATACCCTGCATAATACTTATAATGATGAATACATCCTTATAAATTTGTCCAAACCTAGAGAATGTACAATATCAACAGTGAATCCCAATGTAAACTATGGATTTGGGGTGATTATGACGTGTCGATGTAGACTCATCAATTGTAACAAATGTATCACTCCTGTGGGGGTGCTGATAATGGGGGAGCTATGCATGTGTGGGGTCAGAGGGTGTACGGGAAATCTGTACCTTCCTCTTAATCTGGCCGTGAACCTAAATCTGCTTTAGAAAAACATATTTTAAATTTAAAAAAGTAGATTTCAAATGAAAACCTATTCAAATCAATGTAGATCCAAATTATTGCACAGAACTAATGAAGGTATTGAGCTGGTTTACTGGTTACCATTAAACAATATTCCATTGAATTAATGTATTTTGCAAACATTTACAAGGGCTGTCTGGAAAAAAACCCCAGCCATAAATGCCCCTATTTTTCGAATTACATGGCTGGACACTTTCTGGACAGCCCTGAATAATACTGTTCCTCTATCCCCTTCATGACTATACTGCCATCTCCCAGAACTCCATCCCTTCCAAAACTTCCGACTGTGTCCTCCCAGGACCTCATTCCATGATATCAGATTCCTGTATGTTCTCAAACCACTAATCAACTTCCCTGACTGCTGGTCTACCTGTGATACAACCGGATGAACCCCTGGCTGCATTTCTCTTGGGGTGAATTCTGTACCTAGGACATAATCGCACAAATTTATAAGCTCTATCACCTGTAAGTTATGATGTCTAATCTATATTTGGCCCCTAAGTTTATATATATTTTTATCAACTCAATCTAACTTTTTTCACTCTCCACAATCCTCAAATCCTTCATCTTATCACTCACTTTAAGAAAATTACCAAAAAAAGAGATTAAAAAAGCAGTGATATTTCATTAAACTCTCTGCTGTCAAACTAACAAACTTACTATACCTAAACATCTTTTTTCCTTCCCTCCTATTATCAAAACAAAAATAATGTCTCTCTCTCTCTCTCTCTCTCTCTCTCTCTCTCTCCAAATCCCTCCATCTTGGTTCTAGATTGTATCTCTTCCAAATTTCCAAGAGCCTATGATTCCTCTTCCATTGATTTTTAATTTTTTCAACTATTACCACAACTTTTCCCTCTATTTCTCACTCTAGTTTTGTACAGAGCACACAGTCAGTTTATCTGAAATGTAGAGTATGTACTCAAAACTGTGGTTTCTTAGAAGACTACAAAAAGCACTGTGTTTGTCACAGTCATAAAGACTTTGTCCAGCAGAGGTGTCTATTTTCTTGAACCCTTAGTGAGACAGCCATGAACATCAGGTCAGGAGTTTGGATTTTATTATTAGTGCAATGGAAAAGCACTGAAGAGCTGTAAGCCAGGGAAAGGAGATTTTTTTTCTCTCCTAAAATGACTACAGCTGATTAGGCCAAGGGCAGGGTTTAAAGTGAGTAAGATGATTCAGACACCACCCTATACTTTGGCCAGGTATTTTCAGCAGAACAAATTGATCTTTCAACTCAAATCTCAACACATTTCCACTACATGGAAAGCAGTACTAAAGATCCTAACAGGACAGCATCATTTTATTATATCAAGTTCAATAAACTATTTTAATTATTACCAATTTATTCATCAATAAAGCCAGGCACTCCCTTCTAGTTCTAAAACTCTATGCTATTATAACAGAAAGAATGGAAGATTTGGAACAGAAACAAAATTACAAGAGGCAAAAATGTAGTAGGCAGGATATTCTGAATGTCTTGGATTTTTTTTTAAAGTAGGTTACTAAATATTTTATACATGAAGGTAGAAAGAAAGCTTTGAAACAGATATTATATAAAAAGGCATTACATTAAGTAGTAATTATCTGAATACTATAAAAGCTGTAAGTAAGAAGGCATATAAAATTGAAGCTAAAAACTCTGGCAGTATATAACAAAATGCTATTCGCTAATGAGATCTAATAGAGGAAAGTGTTCTTTCATCATGAGCAACATTCCTGTCTTTTATAGCTTGTGAAAACAACTAGTCATTCCAGGGATGTTATTCATTAATAGGTTAAGTTTCCCTTAATCTTGATATTGTTGTTTTCAGTTTAAAATACAATGATTACATTTTCTATTTAACTGATCATTAAAAGTTGCATGCTAAGAATGAATAATCATGAATAGTTGAACAAACATTCTTGGTTTGTTTTTTATGGTTTCAATTGAATTACAGGTAACTTGTCAATTATTAATTAGTTCCCTTTGTTCAAAGATCTTGGAAGTTAAGGTGGCAATTTACCCCTATAACCAAATGTAAAAGGTCACAGAGAAAATGTCATACTTTCTATGCCATTCTCTATTTTAAAAAAACAATTCAAGCAGTTAAAAGTTTAATTCACGTGGAGTATATGCCCTAAGATAGTTCTTTTTCCTGTTTTCACCACTTTCCTCAACAGTCCATGAAAACAACTGATCACACGCAGTTTCTATCATTCCTATGATGGAGCTATTTTTGCTAATGCTTTCCAGAATACTCGGAATCATTCCACTCAGTAATGCAGTATTTCTTTATGAATGTCAAAATTCAGATTTGAGAAATTAAAGACTTGTTTACTTATGAAATCCATAACAGGAAGTTTTTAAAAAATGACTTGTATACGGGGAAACCACTGATTAAGTCCAGTGTTTGACAACTTACAAAAATGAATCATCCAGGTGCCACAAATTCCCTTGTTGGAAAAATTTGTAAAAGACTTTAAAGACATAGAGAACCCCATGAAAGACATGCATTAAAATAAATAAACATACTGGAAAGGTGATGATTTTTCAAGTAAATATGACAATGGCATTAAAATGCAATGCATGCTTTTCTGCAAAAAAGAATTCTAAAAAGATGAGACAGACGCTTTATGTAAAATATTTACATATACGACGCACAAACCCCACTACGGTTAGTAACCTTTTTGGCTTGAAGAACTAGATATTTACATATCTTCCTTTCTGCATGTGTGTGTGCGCGTATGTGTGTTTTGTATATATTTTTAACAGTTGACAGCTGTTTTAGAGCATACAGAGATGCCAAGCTGAATGAGGGTCTTGATTACTTCAAGATTAGCTATCTAAAGTTTCTATTCATTTTAAGTGTTGTTAGTTGGAAGAGTCATTAGTCACTTCCTTGTCTCATAGAACATCAGCATACATTTACATTGTTAATGAACATTTGGGGTAAATGAATTAATGGCACTTTTAAACATCAATTCAGTCCTAATAACTTTGTGTTTCATAGAAATGCTAGGCTAGGATATAAACGAAAAGCCTTTTCAGTAAAGGTAACTACTCATTCCTGTAACAATAAAGGATAAAATTAATTTAAAATGTTTTTTAACCGGTTTTTTTTTTAAAGTAACTTAATATTTCATGAACTAGACCAGAGAAAAATATGTACTTAAAAAAATCCTATGCTCTAAAATAAGTAAATAAAACAGAAAATTTTGGCGAAACTATTTTATATGCTAATAACACAAGTACATATTCACTTTCAAAATACCCACTTCTATAAGCATTTAGAAAATAATGTGACTTATTTAATTACGAATCCTTCTTATAACTGTATTACATTTAAGAAAGAAACGTGGCTAGGAAAGGAAGTATCATGCCTACCACTGAAATTTTCAAAATACTAAAACTGAAATGGGACACTAATAATTTTTTCATATTAATTTTCATATTTCAAAACCTTAAATATCAAGTTTTGAGACCTTTTAACTAAAAGCAAATATAAAAATAAAATCACAAAATAAGCTGTGTGACAAATTATACTATTTTCAAAACACTCCATAAAGTTAAGAACTTGGATACTTAGAGAAGTAGCCATTTTAAGAAATGAATTATTTTTTAAATTCTCAAAACATGAGTTAATGGCAGACCTTTATGTCAACATAAAAAATGTATTTGAAGTATACAAAACACATGAGAATTGCTTTATGATTTTTAATAGATCTCATAACCCTGATGTATGTTTCATGAGTGAAAAATTATAAGTAACCTGAGTCAATAAGTCAATTTTATCAAATATTTTCTGAATTAGTTAATAATAAAAAAAGGCTTCAAGAATTCTCACAAACTTGTCTCCTTCTAAGATACTATATTATGACTAATATTGAGAAACTAATAGAGTTCTGATACATACACATTTGATAAATTTTTGTAGGACAGACCCTGAATGCAATTTATTTTTTAATGATGTATCTTTTAACAATTTAAATGCATAGATCTTTAAAAGTATAACATAAATTTCAATTATTTAAGGAAAATAGGGAGAATCAGGCAAGTCTTTTATCCTGGAATAATCTCAACTTGGAGGGAAAAAAATCTCTGCAAAACCAACACCAAAAGCTTAGACTTCTTTAAAAGAAGTTTGACAAAGGCCATTAGGCATTTCAACATACTTAATACTGAAGTAATTGTTTAAGTTTATGGTTTTTAAAAAACGAATGACATTGCATTAAACATTTGGCTTGCGTCTATCTATAATTTAAAGTTGACCTTTTGTGTCATGCACTGGGGTCAGAGCGCCCTGTACCTACCCAGGGAAATGTTCTTAAAAGTTGCCTTGCTCGGCTTCACCTAGAGAATTGCTCACACACCGCAGGCAGAGCTAACCAAGACCCTCCTCCAGGTTTCCCAGTAAGGCTGGAATGTACCCGCACACGAAACTCACCACCAGTCTTGTTTGAGTAACTCGACAATGGGTCAATGCCCACCTCCTGTTCTTCTGGCTGCAGAGGATGTCTAGTTTCAGATAAGGAATGATACATTGTGAAAACTGGACAACGTCGCCAAAAGTAACCACCTGGGAGATGAAAAACACAGAAAAAAAATGATGAATATTTTTTTCTTTCTGCTATGACTGAGAATAAATATAAGAATGAAATGATTAAATGAGTATTACAGACATTAACAAGTTTTCCACAGACTCCTGGAACTGTTACTACACATCAGTAGGCATATGCAAAGAAATGGAAAAGTGGCACTAAATTTCCATTTCAAATATTTCTCCCCAAATCTGAATTTTATTGGTAACCTTCACCTCAGTGTTCACATTTATTGTCAATAAAGTGTACAAAAAGTTGAATTGCAAGTTAAATTATTGTCACATTTGTAACATCCTTTTGTTTTACTGCGAAAATAATACATTTACAATAAAAAAATGTCAAAATATAGAAAATATAGCAAACTGAAATTATTCATAATTATATTAGCATTACTGTTAATTATACATATCCTTTCTTGTCTTTGTTCTGGGCATTTAAATTTTTATTTTTTTAAAATTGGATCCACCATGTTAAAAATACTGATTTTTAAATTATCATATTTTCCTTCCCATAAAAAAGTCTACATTATCACTTCCAGTGCATCCCTAGTATTCCATTATATAGCTATAAAAATTAATGTAACCAATCCTTATTAGTAAACAATTATGATGCTTTCAGTTATTCAAAACTTTAAACAGCCCCTCACAATGAGTATCTTTTCGTAATAGCTTTGTTGTGTCACATCCATGATTATTGTCTTAGGATAAATTCTTATGAGTGTAACTGCTGGGACAAAACATATATTAAAAAAAAAAAAAAGATTCTGTGGTAAGTTTTTGGGAAATTGTGCCCTAGAAAGATGGGTATATAACAATTCATTTCCCATAGATATTCATTAAAAACAGAAATGAGTAATTTCCTTTTTTTTTTTTTTTTTTGAATCAGTGCAACAGTCATAAACCTTTGTCATATGACACAGGTTTTTCTCAGAGTGTATCTGTTTTCAAATTATACAATGTTTTGTGACATAAGTAACTTTTTTCATAGTTATGCACCCAAATATACCTATCTCTTTTATGGTTTCTGCCTCTAGTATTATGCTTACAAAGCAAGATTATATAAATAACCAACCATATTTTCTTTTATTATTTTGAAGATTTTCCTCCTCGATTTTCATTTCTATAAACAATTGAAATTTAAACAAAGATTTTTTAATTAAATTATTTTTTAACTTTCAAGCTATACTACTGAAGCAGAGGGTTAGGTAAAATTAACACTAGAGACAGCAGAAAACTTTTGTTGCTGACATTCAGTAAGAATTTCTAAAGCTATAAATCCTAAATCCATAAACTTAGACTGTCAGTGTCTACTTATGTATGTACATCAACATATATTGAATATTTACAATTGTTTAAAAAAAAAATCAGGCCCAAAATGGAGTCACTTGTCCAAGTGCCACACGAACATACCAAGACTTAATTAATACCTAATCTAATTGGAGTTTCAGCTCCTCCCAGGAGTATAACCTTTAAGCAATCAACCTGGAATTACTTGGTCCGCTCTAGTGAGGTAAATCCCCTTCTGTCAGACGTAGGTAGGTCACCTAAGCCTGAAACAATCTCTTTTCCCCCTTCTACCTATACAAGCTCCTCTCTACATGCTAGATGGGATGCTGCTGGATTCAGGAATCATTAGATCCTACATTTTACTCAGTTGAATTTTTGATATTTAATACTATACAGAAGGAACTCTGGAGAATATAATAGAGGATAGCAAAATACATTAAGAGATGACTAGTTATATTAACAGAATCTGATAAATTCTGGTTAAATGGACAGATTAAGAAGTCCTCTAAAATGGAGAAGGATCACTAAATCCAAATACCCAATGGGGTCAAGCAAAATGCATTATTAAATAATAATTAACATCTACTGAACGATGAATACATGCCAACAAAAACCACTCCACATGCTTCATGTATATTCAAGTCATCATTTCATTCTTCCAACAACGCTACTGACATATTTAATCATCATTTTTATTTTATCAAAGAGAAAACTGAGGTACAGAGAGATTAAGTAATTTGTCTATAGTCACACAATTAGTTAGGTGTTGGAGGCAGAATTTGTACCCAACCTGTTTGGCTACAGAGTTCATGTTCTTTATTCCTACATCACATTTGGCTCCCATCAGTCAACAAGACAGACAAGGTATAAAACAAGGGGGTATAAGAGGGTAGAATCTATGAAAAATTGGAACATCCTTTACTGTACTTCAATTTTTAAAAGACAAGCTAGAAATCCAGAATTTGATGTGAAATCTCTTTACTTTTAAGTGCTGGCAAATATTAGATTAAAAAGAAAAAAACAAAACAAAACTCAAGTTCCCTGGTGGTGTAGTGGCTTAGGCGCTGTCAGCACTGCGGCCTGGGTTCGATTCCCAGCCAGGGAGCTACCCACATAATAAAACAAAACAAACAAACAAAAAAACTACATGGAACACATAAAACATTTCAAAATTGTATCTGACCCATGAACAACTACTTTAGCCTAAGATTATATTCTCTATACATTTTGTTATACTCTTAAAAATACAACAGTAAACATGTGAAAATGCATATTCCAATTTAACTTCAAGATTTCCCTAAAATTTCTTTAATATGCTATTCCATGTTTTCATTTCATTACCTTAATTTTTTATTTTTATAGTATATTTCCGACCATTACAGACTTCACATACCTAAAATATACAAATTAGGGAATTTTATATATCCTAAACTTTACGAGAAATAGACAAGTGACAAGCAAACTGATACAAAGTACATTTAAAAAACCTTTCCATAGCTAAAATAAAATACAATACGATGATGATGTTTGTATATTCACTCAAGATAGTCAAAGCTACTTAACGTTGTTTTGACTCCTTAGAGAATCTTAGGTTCAAGAAGTCATTTGATTTTAGGTTTAATAATAATTCTTTAGAAATTGACAAGTCTATGATAAAACCCAATAACCAGAATACAAAATTTACCAAATATACCATCTCTAACCATCCTATACAATCACACATCTGCTATGTTCTAATTTATTATGCCTATAGATTGAAACTGAGTTATTGAAATGCTTTTTTAATGAAAGCAAATCTGAATAGTAAGAGTTATTTTAAAGAAATGTGTTGCAAAGAAATTTGGATAATGTTCTTACTTTTCTTTTAATTATGGATTTAAATAATAATCTAGTTCAAAAGTAACTTATTAAGCAGGTGTTACTTCGGGTTTTATTTTGTTTCAAATACAAAAGGCTATTTTATCTTTCTAAAATACAAACAATGCTCAAGTGTGTTGGTGACAGCTACTGTGATTATCTAATAAAACTGCAATATAATGTTACTTTTAAATGTGAAGTAATATTCATTTTTTGTTTTGTTTTTATGTGGGTAGCTCCCTGGCTGGGAATTGAACTCAGGCCACAGCGTTGACAGCACCGAAGCCTTAGCCACTGCACTACCAGGGAACTCCCCTGAAGTAATATTTTTAAGAATTTTCAAATTTGTGTCTCGTGACTATACCAAGCAAGTACAGTTGACTACTACAAAGCTCCAAAGGTTTTTAAACAAATAAATCTGTATTTATTTTACTCACTATTATGAGTAAATATTTACCTATAAATATCAGACCATAAGAAAATAACTGATAAAAATTCAAAGAAAGAATTAAGAAGATTTACTTTGGTCTGAAATTTTTGAGATAATCACTATAAAAGTCAAAATGGCACAAACATTTTGAAATTCACAATAGGGCTTTGCATTTTACATTTATATTACAAATTCAGACTTTTATACTTGATATGCTACAATCTGCTCTATACAGAATCTAGATATATGTAGAGAAAAATATATAATGGTCAAAATGTAAATGACTATTCAAATTTAAAATTGATGAATTTCAGTTTTCTTAAATAATACCAAGCTGTCTCTAGAATTTTCCTGAATGACAGAAATGATACTCAAAAGAATTTTTTTTAGAAAGTAACCTTATATTTTTCTAATTCAGAAAACTAAAAAATATACCTTTCAAGATCTGAGAAAGGAAATACATTTTTCTTTGCTATACTTAGTATAAAAAACAGTTCCTGAGTCATATGAACTCAAATTCAAAAACTCAAAATTAGATGTGCAATATGGTCTCACTGCTATCCTGGTTACAGGAATTGACACATTAGGCTGAAACTGCCATTTAAAATCCAAGGCTAATCCCAAGGACAGTTGTATTTGCTTCATAAATCTGGTTCTTGCAGTATTAAATCTTAAGATAAAAGTGATCTGTCTGAAAGAACAGAAGTCTTGTGAAACAACTAATACTTAATGAAAGGATAAGAGTTTAGCACTCAAGCTTAGAAAACAGTTTTAAAGTATATTAATAAAATTTCAAAACAATATTATTTTTCATGTAAACTGAAGCAATAAAAGCAGTCTCTGCATGAAAATTTCAAATTACTAGCATTGTACAGACAAAACAACAGGTTAGTTAAATAAAATTGTCTCTTAAAATGGTATCATATAATCAAAGCCTCTAGAAAAATAATTTATTCCCTCTGAATCTGAAGTTTTAGGTATTTCATCTTGTATTCGTTCTTTCACTGTTTCTAATACACAGGCATGGAATTAGCATTCTGAATTGTGTCTTCTAAAGACATCCATATTCAGAAAGCTCATATAAGTATAGTTCATTCATTTAAATTCTTCACTGATAGTAAACTTAAAAGTCTAACATTGAAATGACAGAATAATATTACTTTACATAAAGATATCTCTTATAAGAAAAGCATATCAAAGCACTTAAATGAACTACTTCCAGAGTGCAATTATAAAAGGGGGAGAAGATACAGCATGAATAAGAATCTGTTACAGGTAGTATGCATTTACTATGATGAGTATATAACCTAAAATAAGACATCTTGGCTATAAAAGCAAGAAACTTTGATAGAAGCTGTATTTTCATAATTAAGAGATAAAGTACTTGAACATTATCTATAGAATTGACATAAAAAACTTTTTTTATTTAGAAATGTTGGAAACTGGAGGTAAATGTGATTGTGGAAATAATGATGTAATAAAGTCTTAATTACAAGGGAGAAAAGGAGGTAGCAAAGGAGCAAGGAAGAAAAAGAAACAGAGGGGAAGAAAGGAAGGAAAGAAGAAAGGGAGGGAGGGAGAGAGGGAGGGGTAAGGGAAAGAAAACAAAGAGAAAGAATTAAGTTCCATTTTAAAATTCTGCCAATCTTTAATGCAAGAGGGTTACATTGGACTTTAAATAAGGTAATTAAGTATTAAAACCAATCATCTGAAAGTCTTAATATTTAATATTGGTTAGATTGTATATCAAAGTAGTTTTATTATTTATTTACTCCAAACCTTTCCAGGGTACTCCATCTGACAACAGGGGGTCTGTTTCTCACAAGATAAATGCATTTACAATGCCAAATAAATTATATATAAAAGCATTTGTCTTAATACATGTCATTCAATATTAAATATCACCCAATGGTAAAATACTGAAACCATACAACTGTACTATTAAATAGGTACAGAACTACAATAAAGGTATACATACTAAGAACAGTGATCAAAAGAAAATTAAAACAAATTTAATCCTTACAATTCCAGGCTATCAGAACAAGATGTTTATAGCAAACAATCCACTTATAAAAAATACCAGATTCATAAACAATATACATAATCAGAAATATGAGAATATATGAAAGGTTCACAGGTGAGCTTAAATATTTTATACTACAAAATAAGAATATATTTGGCCTTTGAATATTCAAATGCTATGAAGTCATAAAAAGTGGCAGTTAACCAAGAGAAAATTGAGCACTATAAAGAGTTAAAGTGGCCTAGCACAAAGCTCTCCACAGTGTCGCCTCATTCAGTTTCAGATTTCTCCTGAACTGGGAAAGTAGTTCAGCCTAGTGAGCAAACCTTGTTATTATATAGCCATAAAAAATACCATCGCCAATTGTTATGCTCCCTATTTTATGTAGATATCAACTCTATCTTTTCAATTACGCAATCAGGTTTTCATAAAATCAAGGTAACCATAACAAACAACTAGGAGTTTAGGAAGAATGAGCAATATTTGAAAAACAGAAAACTTAGTAACTTGAAAATATTTGAAACGAGAAAACATAACAACATAATAACAACTTGGCCAATTATATTAAAGTGATAATGAGACAAAGAGTAAGAAATAGCCACTCTTCACATAAGTATCAAATCAAATAAAACATTTTGTTACAAAACTTCCCTTTTGTACAAACCTGGGGAGGCCTGAAATGTTTTCAGAGGCATATGACCAACTGTGTGGTGATCTTCCTAAAAGTCCATGTGGATCTGACATTTATTCCTTGGCTATTAGTAAGAGGGAGGGCTAGAAAACCCAAGGAAACTGTATGAAAGATAGCACTTCTAATTTAATGATAATAATAATAACAATCACAACAAAACACATAGCATTTATTAGGTCATAGGCACTGTTTAGGCACTTCTACATGTAGTAGATTGCCATTATCCTCTTTTACAGTAAGGAAACCAGAGAAGTAACTTATTCAAGGTCACACAGTTATTAGTGGCAAAACCACCTCAAATGACTCGACAATGACTTCATAAATATCCTAAGAAAAATTAAACCAGGACTTATAGGATAGTAATCATATTGATAGTTTTTACAATGTAATGCAAAACATTCTAGTTTACTTTTCTCCCATGCAAGCTTTTTCAAAATCTAGGATTATAAATTTAATAGGCCCTTTATAGTTGCAAGGTGTGTGTGCCTTCCCAAATCACCATGTGTGAGTAAATGTGTATCTAGTGAGAAAAGACCGTAACAAGTAAGCTGTGGATGCAAGCATAATTTATATGTGCCTCATCAAAATTATAATTTATGAATAAGTCACACTGGACCATTGGAGTCACTACCAAATACCCAAAATTGTGAATTATTTAAATCCCCAAATGCTGTGGATTCCTATTACACCAATCACAGCAGTAACAGGTGACATCACTAAGAGAAGGCCAAGAGCTAAGAAGCCTCCTCTGATCTCATCTAGTCAAAGTAGCTTATTACATAAAAACATTTACTTTTCTCCCTTCAGTTTTATTTATGGCTCTTTTCCTCCTGATGAGGCCTTTTCTAGTCACTTTTGGAAATCCTATACATAATTTGAACACCCAACTTCCCTTTGTGGACCGGTGCCAGAAGTAATTTCTCCCTGCTCTTCTGCAACAGTATTTCCCTGATGATGATGGACCACAGAAACCTGCATGGTGATATTAAGCAATAAATGCTCAGAGTCAGAATAGGAAGTACTAAGTTTGCTCTACCTTCCTGTCAACAGCATCAGTAGTCTTCTTACAGAGAAGAAGTATGTAATGGGAGACTTTTGTAGAAAGTTACTATTTTTTTATTTAAGTATCTGCTTCACCTCTAGAATAAGACTGCTCCTAACACCCTAGTCCTAGCCTTCACCTCACCTAAACTCTAGCAATACCCTCCTAATCAGTCTCCCAACTTCCCTTCTTCCGTGCTGTAGTAAACACTCTTGATTGCCTTCCCCAACAACATTCAAGCTGTGTTCATGCCATGTGCTCCCGGAGAGGTACCCAGGAGATGTGTCATAATTGATCTAAGCCAGTCACCATGGTCCCAATTTCTTGTACCAGATTGGTTGGAATGAGCCACTCAATGTAAACAGAAGTTTCCCAGGGGCTTCTCGGGGTTTTTCACTCAATTACAAAGACGTATACTCTCAATTGCAGTAGATTAATCAACCCCAGATTTATTCCACCTCTAGCCTTCTTGCTATGTGTAATAACAGAATCCTTATTGTATAGAGATATTCTGTTACTGTCAGCTGAAATCAGCCTAATAGAGCCACCTCCTACAACCAATACCATATAATATCTCATGTGACTTTTTTTTCCATTGTAAATCATTTCTCAACGTACTTAGCATAAAATCCAAACTATGCTAAGAGGCCCTAAATCCAGGCCCATGCTATAATAAGCCCTCTTACCCCACTACCCTCCCTCAATACCCCTGACCACAGAGGACTTCTATGCCTTAAACAAAAGTACCGCTCATTGCCACTTTAGGTCTTTGCCATCCCCATTTTCTTCGCTGAGAACCTTCTGTCCCTTAATTCTTAAGACACCTGCTCAAATTCAGGTCAGTACAGAAAGCTCTTCTAGGAGCACATCTAATCTGGCAAATCATGTTGATTCTACCTTCAAAATTAAATCAAGAATTGTACCATTCTGTACCACAATCCCTCTGCCCCAGGTCACTGCCAACCCTATTTAATTGCCTCCAGCAGGTCTCCCTGTTGCCAACCTGGGCATCTATTGTCCATTTGCTCACAGCAGCTTGAGTGATCCATTTAAAATTCAACTCAGCTCATGTCTCACCTGTGCTCAAAACTCTCCAATGGCTTCTCATCCCACTCAGAATTCATATACAACACGTTCCCACACTGCACGTGATCTTGCCCCCAGCTACTGCTTTGACCTTTAACCCTCCAATTCTTCTTGCCCCTCCAGCCCTCCAGCCCTAATGGCCTCTTGACAGTTCCTCAAATGTGCCAAGCCAGTTCTTGCCACAGTGGGCCTTTGTACTTCCCTCAATCCCAAAACACTTCTTCAAGACATCCACAGGGTTCTGGCTCCCTGGGTTCAAGCTCAAATGTCACCTTATTTGCGAGGTCAGCCTTGACCACAGAACCACACTCAGCATACACCCTCCCCTACACTTCATCCCACTACCCAGTGTTACTTTTCTCATAACACCACTACTTAACATATTACTACATATTACATCACCCTCATATTATCAGTTCTATGAATGCAAAGGCTTTATCTATTTATTCACTAATGTATCTCCTAGATCTGTAAAATACACTTTTTTTTTAAAATTATGCTCTTCCTGATAACCATTTGAAAGAGTCTCATAAAGTATGAGTGGAAACCTAACTGAATCCAAGTCAGTTATTAATTTACATCAGTTTTTCAAGAATTCCTAGATGAATACTAGGGATATATATGAGCACAAAATAAATGTTAAAGAGATTAGAATGAAAGATATTTGAGAAGACAGATCCCACAAAAACAGGCCAGAAATTAGGTAATTAAGATCTTCTAATAATAATTATTTTAAAGAAGCAGACTGGTCTCTCTAGGTAAGCGTCAGCAGCAGACCCAGGGCCTGCTCCCGGGAGAGAGCCTGGGCACCTGAACAAACACTTGGTCGGTGCTGCCATCAGCACATGCTCAGAAACACAGGGTGGGAAAAGAGAGCCCAAGTTCTCTGTGGACCACAGGCTCTCAGATATCCATCCACACACTTACTTCTGTCATCTTCACTCACCACCTCCTAACTAGTATGGGAAACTGTCATATTTAACTTAACCCTTAGGCCAGAAATCCTCCCCTCTCCCTCCGAAACCAGGGAAGACCAAAAACAGCAAGAAATTTGTGCATTTTACCTAGCCTGTGCTCTGTGCTCTGTGAGTCAACCCCATCTACTTACAGGAAAAAATAACTCACTTCTTGTTCAGAACTATAACTACAGATTATCTCTTAAATACTAGTATAGTGGGTGAAACTGTAAATGTTTAGATTGAGAAATTTCTGAGACACTAGTAATATATAAGTATTACTGTTAGACAGTATGCAATCTTTACAAAGTTAACCCCCCATAGTAAATAATAAAAGGACCATTCACAGCCCAATGGTGAGAATATGTCATAAACCAATGTTTGAGATTAATCAAACGAATGAAGTTTATGAAAAACTTAACCATTAAAATTTCCAAGTATGCTTATGTGTATTACCAAAACTATGGAATAGTATTTCAATGATAAAAGTAGACTTTGAAAGTATTTTAGTATATCTGTTTTATATTTGACATCAAGTAAATGATATTTTGTGGCTAACCTTTTAAGTTAATTTTATTAAAAATACACATACACAGACACACAGAAGTTATGCTATATAATTCTATGTCTACTTGTTTTGAAAGATATTTTTACTTTTATTTCAATGATCTATTTTCTATTCAGAAGAAATTAAGTTCTAGAATCTAGATAAAAGACGGCACTTCGTAATAAAGACAAATTTTACCTATTTGCTAACCTCATATAATCCCGACCTCGTGACTGACATGAGGATTAAATAAGGCCATGTATGGGAACATAGACTAAAAACTGCAGTGGAACCAAGATCCATTGTTGGAGTTTACTGACAATAATAATCAATATTAAAAAATTCTTCATAAGACAGCAGATGTAGGACTAACTACATCTTTTGAAGTGTATATTGATAACTAAAAGGTGATGCAGGTTGTAAACAGAGAGTAAGAACTGACTAGATGAAGGGCAGAAGGACATGCTTGCAGAGGAAACATTATGAGCCAGGGCCCAGAGGACAGACAGTGGGTGCACATTCCAATCACAGCCGTAAGCAGTCTGACTCAGTTTAGCTGATAATCTGGCTCAGGAAGTAGACAAAAACTACACAAGGCATGGCTCATACACCACTTAAGATTCTGAGTCGTTTCCTAAGGGCAGTGGAAGCCACTGAATACTTTTAAATAAAGAGAAGGGAGCATCTGCTGCTTCTCCACATCGCCTCTGTCTTTAGCTATACCAAACTGCATAGCTCAGAACTTCCTTACATGTGGCTCCTGTGCCTGCCACTACTTTCCTCACCTTCTCCACCTAACCTATTACGACCTGTTCTTAAGATTCAGCTCAAAAGTCACCTTCCCCCATGGTGATTTAGAACTGTATTAACTCCAAGCAAAGTTAACCATTTTTTAGCAAAATGGTTAGAGTTCCACTGACTTCCACTCTTTCTAAGGCTAGAGGATGTGTTTTAGTCAGCTATACTCCAAGGTACTTGTATATAAGAATTTGTAAAAATCAATTACTCAATAAATCAATAAAACCCAAAAGAAACAATATAGTATAATTCTCAGATATGAAGATTGAGTTATACTTGCTCCCACATGCAAGTACACAAATTGACATGATTTAAAAGGATCTTGGAGTACGTTATAGGAACTGTTTGAGCTCCAGGAGCAGAACTATCCTTCATCCTACTTTATATGACTAATACATATGTTAATACACAGTATGTATTAACAAATACATATTGAATACCTAGTAGAGACCAAGTACTACAGCACTGATCCTCATATCAAATGCAAATTTAATAAAGCAGAGAGCTTAATTCTATACACTACTTGGTGAAAATTACCACCATGATCCTGCATGTTATGATAGCACTGACATGTAGTATTCATTTTCAACCATAACTTTGGATATTCACATAAGATAACAAACTAGATTACTCAATGTTTTCTTTTCCATGAAATCAAAAACCTTTTTTGAAATGTCAGCCTTGAACGTCATAATAAAATTATACAGAATGATGAGGAACCAAGCTTATAGTGCATATAAATACGAGAGCATATTAGGCTGCATTTAATTAGCAGTTCAAACAACAACCTGATCTAACCTTTGACAAGTAAAATAAATGTACTGAATAATTTAACTAAAGCAAGCATTTGCTGTTAATGCTAGCTAATTATAGTAAGAGGTGGAAAGAGAAGAGTAAGAGAGATGACGAAGGGAAGAGAAGAGGAGATAAAAAAATTTAATATGGGTTGAGATCTGCAACTATTCACTGAAACATGATTTTTTTCAATGAATTTAATTCACATAAAAGGGCAAACTCAGTAGAGCAAAGCCACTTTATACATACTCAGATAAAGAACACACTGCAAATAATTATAGAGCTCACTCTTTGAATCAATAAAAATTACCAATTATCATGGGGACAGGAAAATTAGCTGAAGATAAATTAGGATACAATCACCCCTCCTTCACTCAAAGAGCTCAAAGTTTAGTGAGGAAAGGGCCCAGGAAATGGTTTACCAGAGTTAGCATTAATTATTAATTGAATTAATTAATTCAAATTAAGTTAAATTAAAAAAAAAAAACAGATGCCCAGTTAAATTTGAATTTCAGAAAAACAACAAAAGTAGTATTTGGAACACATTTATATTAAAATGTATTTACCATTTATCTGAAATACAAATTTAAAGGTGCATCATGTATTTTATCTGATAACACTACCAAGAGATAAATAAAGATGAATATCTATGAGAAAATATGTGCTATGTGCACTGTAGCAGCTCCGGAATTAAGGAAGATCAAAACTTTGAAAAGATGAGCTCCTAAAAGAACTCATTGAAAAAAGGAAAGGGTTGGTTTTCTATCATTGATATCTGATTGCTAATGGGAAAGACCAAAACGTTCTACTGAAATGTACTGACCTACCTCCAGAGGAACTTGTTTTTCAATTGCCCTAGGAAAAATGGCTGCAAAGAAGTACAATAATAAACAAATGAACAAATTTCTGAATAAAAATCAGAAAAAGAAAACATCCTGACAAAAGTCCAAGAGCCACTGAGGACCCTGTTGAGTGGAGACAGTATATGTGACTCTTCTTATATTGAGACTATCTTTACCCCAGAAATACATAGGTGCATTTAAAAATTAAAAAAAAAAAAGAACTTTGTAGAATTTTTGAGACTCTTATTCAAATATATAATATTTTCATTCTTATACTGTAAATAAAATGCTAATATGCATGACACTGTACAAGAATATAAGTTATGATAAGCTCTAAATGTGACCTTAAATTTAAAAAAATCAATAATGGGTCATGTGAACACTGTGATACTCCATATGAAAATTGTCAATTTAATTGAATACTAACTTCAAAAAAGACTAGTTTATTTGTCCATGAAGAAGGAACTTCTACATAGTTGGGCATAAGAACCAAGAAGCTTCAGCATGAATGTGAAAATTATAATAGAAGATCACAATTATAATACACAAGAAAAACTCCAATTCCCCAACCTGATGACATATTATATATGCACACATATATATATGTGTATATATATATATATATATATATACACACACACACACACACACATATATACATGCATATATATATATATATACACACACACAGACAATGACAAGCATTTAAAATATTAAAACGCTATAAAATAATGAATTTGAGTTTTACTGGAAAATGATTATGCTGTGATGGTTTCTCTTAGAATGTTTGATATCAATATTGATTATAAATGGCTCCATCTTTACTCAAAAGAAACTTATGTGCATATCACTGCTGTCTCTATGTTTTTTAACACTAACACCACTTAGATGTCCATTAAGATACGTATAGTTTAAAAATATAAACACTTTAGGACCTCAATATGAGAATAAAACTGTTTAGATTTCATTTTTATGAAAGGGAATGTTTAAAGTATTGATAAAATGAAAGACAGATAAAGAGGAAAGGGCTAATTGAAAAAGACAGAAGACAATACACAATGCTCACAGAATATTCTGATGTCACCAAACATAAAGGTTCTGTCGATCCTACTAAAGAATTTTTCAGGTCATTAAGGCATACTAAAAACCAGAATTTTCATAAACTCCATGTAGAACAAATGGAGACCTGAAAAGGTTGATGAAAGAGTGAATTAACAAAATGAATAAAGATACAAATAGTAACGTGGGTACAGAAGAACAAACACCTCACCCCAATTGCCAGAGAATTTTACTAGCAAAAACACAAACTCATTTCTTCCTGTGTATACACTTAGGCAGAAGACAGCAGCGTAATATTCCAAAATTTCATTTCATGTCACAATAAAATGCTTAAAAGTACATTAAATCAGACAACTGTATTTCTTGCCATACTAATTTAAATGAAATTATTGCATAATTTTTAAAACTTTGATAATTTGACAAACTTCATGCCATGTCTTGCCACTCATAAAACAATGACATAATCACTTGGAATTACATAATGTTCTATTTATCTACTGAATTAGATAGATACCTGAAGAGTCTGAAAACTGTTTAAGGCATGGAAATTTTGTCTTAATTTCTAATAGGAATAAACAGGATTAAGCACTTCAAGTGATATTACCATAAAGTAATTGTTTCCTAAAGTAATTTTTTCCTATAAAAATAAGAGGCTTTCAAAACCAGATAATAATTCACTCCCATCAGTCCAAACATACTTACTTTCACTTATGTACATTTTTACAAAGTATTCCTTAGCAAAGAAATGTTTTTATGATATAACTTTAAAAAGGATAATACATATTTTAATTTCAGGTAAAAGATTCAGATGGCCAGTAGGAAGTCTTTGTCCAAAATAGTGTGAAGCTCTAAGTTTTTATTAAATATTTGAGAAAGGTCACTAGTTATTTAAAAGTGGTAACTGAATATAAGTGGTCAAAGCAGTAAACATACTAATTACAAAAATACAGTGGTGTGATCTACTCTCTTCCTCATACGTGACAAACTAATAGTTTGCCTCCGAACATGATATTCATACAGAGCACACTCATCCTCTTGGAACACCAGCATTATGCCTTACAGAATCATTCTAGTAATGTATTGACATGAGAGTCTTAGCACCAAAGAGATGAATCTATAGTCTTTAGCTACTACTAGAATTTAATATTGGACACAGTGACTGAAATTCATATATTTCCTTAAACCATCTCATTTAAAAAAATAATTTATTAAGCACTCTATAGAAGTCTGTGCAAAACAGCCAGTGTGAGCCTATCTGGCAGGACATATACACATAAGTAAGTAACCAAACAAAGAAAAAGGATCATGAAACAATTTTCATGACAGTGATGTTAAACAAAAGTAAAATTTAAGATATCACACTTAAACATTTAATGAATCTTATTTTGATGACAAATTTAGTAATTTTAATCTAGAGGTGAAATTGCTGGATTAAGTCATTTCCCCATTTTTAACTCTAACAAAACATTGTCAATCTTATATCTAAAGTGGCTGTACCAATTTATGCAGTGTTATGGGAGAGTCCCTACTTTCCATTTCCTTGCTAGCTCGTAGTATCATGAGCCATTTTATTTTCTGCCAATCTGAATTGTGGTTTTAATTATCTTAAGTATCTTCCTGACTGCTTCTTGTTTGAAAATCTTTTCATCTGTTGTAGTTATTAGTCAGGGTTCTCCAGAGAAACAGCACCAATCAGAGATTATACATATAAAAACAGATATGCAGCAAGGTTTGTTTATTTTATTTAGAGGTATTTATCATAAGGAATTGGCTCTCACAATTACAGAAGCAGGAAAAGGTCAACCTGCAAGGTGGACAGGCAGGCTGGAGATTCAAGTAAAAGCCAATGTTCTAATTTAAAGGCCATCAGACACGAGGAGCCAATGTTCTGGTTTGAAAGCCACAGGGGGAGACGATATGGCCAAGTCCTAGAGCTCCTCTCACTGGGAGAAAAGCTAGCCTTTTGTTCTATTCTGGTCCTTAACTGATTAGATGAAGCCTACCCACATTATGGTAGCCAATCTGCTTAATGTGCATTTAAAAAATAATTCCACCAAAACATCCTCACAGAAACACCCACAATAATCTCTGACCAACTATCTAGGCACTCAGTGGCCGAGTCAAGTTGATGCATACAATTAAGCATTCACATCTGTTTACTGGTCCTTTTCTGAGAGCTGTCTGCTCATATTTTTTGTCCAATTTTCAACTGGGTTATCTTTTCCTTAATGACTTATAGGATTTTTAAAAAAATAAATTATGGAAACATAATTTTAATACAGTATTGAAAAATCAAAAGTACACTGCACCTTAATCATCATTCATATACTCTTTAAATGGTCCAAATGCAGTGAATTATATTTATATTGCAGGGTATATTTTGAAAAAAAAAAAATGATTTAAAGAAAACCAAATTTTCCCTTTGTAAATAGATTATGATGCTGAACAAAAAAGAAATGATCATAATTTAATGTCTTTCTCTGTGCTTAAAAAATGTTTCCAGTATTGATAATCACTAATATTTTATTGAATGCTTACTAAATGCCAGACACTGTATTATGTTATCACATTCAATGTCCTTGCAATCTTACCAGAAAGGCATCATTATTTCCTCTATTTTACATAGTTGGACAGTAATGCCAGATGGCCAAGGATCTCAACCCAAGGTCCCAGGTAAGTGGCTGGGGCATGAATTCAGACTTCTATAGAAACTCATGTAAGACACCTTACTGGCTTCCCACTATGTACAATGGCACTGAGAAAGGAACACCAGGGAATGAGGGAGGGTAACATCCTTGTTATCTTGACACTTGCAATCTGTCGGGAGGTGAAATATGGAAAAAATACAGACCACGTAATGAGAGACAGAACGTCCCAGAAAACAGGCTGTGGTACAACAGCTCTAACTCTACGAGGTCAAGGGGTAATTGTGGAGGGCTAGAAAGACTTCATAAAGAAAGGGAACCTCTAGGACAGGCTTTGAAGGGAGAGTAGTATTTTGACTGGCACAGGTGGGCAGAGAGAGCTGATCAGAGGTCAACTCAAAAAAGATTGTTTCAAATGCAGAAAAATGAACAACAAAATAGCAAATACCTCTATCCATAAAAGGGAAATCTACAATGAGAAAAAGGCAGCTGCAAGACAGACAATCATATAAAATGCAAATTATTAACAATAGAGCTTTCCATGTAAATAGCACTTTACAGTTTACCAGAACTCTCACACTTGCCACGCAGTCTCGACAGGAGTGACACTGTCCTTTATAGGGAGAAAAATGGTTTTGGGGGTAAGCATGGGGAGTCTTACAGATTATGAGGGTTTATGACCCTCCAGCAGGTCACAGTACATAAACAGATACTCAGTACATCTTTGTGTATCTGTGGTATTAACATTTCACAGGAAGGGGAAATGATTAGGGCAACACTTTTTAAAGGCTTTTTATAGGAATAATAATGAAAAAATGTTGACAAACGCTGACAAATACTACCCCATTTGGTCATCCAGCCATCTAGTGGCTAAGAACGGTATCAGTCTCCTTTTTAAAAAGCATGAGATAAATAAAACTGGAAGCGTTAGGGGAATGAATAAAGGAGAAAAACAGGCAGTTCATAGAAAAAGAAAATGTTAACTATGTGTATATGTGTGTGTATAAAATGTAATAATGTGTGCAACTTCACTCATAATTAAAGAAAGGTCAACTAAAACAATTTCTCCCTTAGCAAATTTGCAAAATAAAAAAGATGGGTAATACCTAATGTTGATAAGGATGTAGAGAAAAATACATTTTGATTTTGATGAACTTGATTACAAAATATTTTTGAAAAGCACTCTGGCAAAAACTATCAAAATTACAAATGCATATACCCTTTGATTCAGCAATTCTACTGCTAGGAATTAATCATATTGATATATCCTCTAGCTAAATCTTCGCAGAAAGAGGTTGATTATAATACTCAAAAGCTATAAACAACCTAAATATCTATCAATAAAGAATTAGTTTTACAGATTATGGGAATCCAGAAATGGAATAATACATAAGCCTTAAAAATGTAAATGCAGCGATACAGAAAATATAGCATCTGGTAGAAGTAACACTCTATTTTATGAGCTGGTAGTCTATACCAAATCTTTTATTACAAACTCATAAGTATGTAATTCTATAACACAACAATATTTTAACTACTTTAAAAAGGGCATTACGTCTGCTGGATCCTGTTTAACAAAGAACACTGAAATCAGCAAGTAGCAAAATATAGTTATGATTACATTATTTTGTAAAATACGTAAACATAAACTTACTATGCATGTGAAGAGATTCTTCTGTCTGTACACGTGTGTATGCTAAAAATTTTTTTTAAATGAGAACATATCCTTTAACAAATAATTATAAAAATAATAAAATGACTTGTTCAAATTCATCCAAATAGGAATCAAAACTATTAATAACATTATTTTTTGGCTCATAACTCATTGTTTCATATTAAATTACTTTATAAAGCTTACTACTGTTCAAAAAATTATTTTGGTAATTAAATACGGTAATGTTTGTGGTTCCTTAATGCCTACTAAAGTATAAATACACATACCTTGCATGATCTACCCACATCTATCTTGGTAATATTCTCTTTCATACGTTTTCATTCTCTAAAGACACCCAGTGTTTTCCTACCTCTCTTATTTATTTGGCCAACTAGTCTTGATTCAAGGAAAACCTATCTCAACATGTTCCTCTCTCTGAAACATTTCTTTAAAAACAACAACAACAACAACAAATAAAAATCAACTCTTCTATTCTCAGGACCTGGCAAATAATAGATAGTGAATACTGTTGAATGAATGAATATATATCCATGAGGCTAGATCCCACTAATCACTTCTTGAAGTTCATCTCAAATGCTCCATTCTCTTTGAAATGGTTCCTAATTTCTTTTCATTCAGTTTTGAACTGTCGAATTGAATAAATAAAAAAAAGTGAATCGTGTAAAAATCAATATAATATTTCTACATCTAATGAGGAAAAAGTAAGCAAAACAGAGGGTTTCTTTCTTCTAAGAGAATAAAAGGGGAAGACCAGCTAAGAAAAGTACCCCTAGATTATACCAGCATCAATTCTTTCCATTATCATACTTGACTATTCCTACAAAAGGAAACTTCCAGAATTTACTGTTGTTGACAGCAGTGACAGTCACATTTCCTAAGCTCAAATTGAGGAAATATCATTATTAACGATCTGACCTTAGACAAGTTGGTTAATCTTTGTACCTTAGTTTCCTTAATGTAAAAAGTATATCCCTGAAATACTTAGAACAATATCTGACACATACATAATAAGCACTCAATAAATGTTATTATCATTGTTATTACCATCATCATCACACTGTCACTGCTCTGGTGGATATACTTACACAGGTTATTAGAACAAGGGGAGTTAGAACAAGACCAAAGACAGGCTGGTACTTACAGTTCAAAAAAATAGATACTTTGAGTGCTCCGTTAGATTTGTTCACTACCTTATACATTACAATTAGATTTCATATAGTGTTTTCTTAGTATGTGTACTGAGGAAGGCAAGAGGGTAGTAAGCAGAAGCTGGAGAAAGTAGGGGCTGTGCAAGTGTAATATACATTCAATTTAATAAATACTTATTGAACTCTTCCATGTTCCAGAAGCTATGAATTTGACCTCAAAGGCAAGGGAAGTAAAAGCAAAAATAAATGAATGGGACTATGAGAGCTATTCAGAAAGTATCAAGCCATGTAAAATGTAAAATGAAAAACAGAAGTATTTATGGCTGAATTTTTTCCGGACAGCACTCATATATCAAACTGAAAAGTTTCTGCACAGCAAAAGAAACCATCAACAAAACAAACAGGCAACCAACCAAATAGGAGAGGATATTATTATTTGTAAACAAAACCTCCAATAAGGGGTTACTATCCAAAATATATAAAGAACTCATACAAGTCAAGAACAAACAAACAATCCAATTAAAAAGTGGGCAGAGGACCTGAACAGACACTTTTCCTACATGTCAAACAGCCACAAGATACAAGAAAAGATGCTCAACTTCACTAGCCATTAGGGAAATGTAAACCAAAACCACTATGAGATACCACCTCACCCCTGTGAGAATATCTATTATCAACAAGACAAGTAATAACTTGTAATAAGTGTTGGAGAGGCTGTGTTGAAAAAGGAACCCTCATACACTGCTAAGTGGTAATGTACATTGGTACAGACACTATAGAAAACAGCATGGAGGTTCATAAAAAAATTAAGAATAGTATTACCATATGACCCAGGAATCCCTCTTCTGAGTATTTAGCAAAAAATCTGAAAATATTTATCTGTAAAGATATATGTGCACCTACGTTCACTGTAGCATTATTCACGGTAGCCAAGACATGGAAACAATCAAAACGTCCTTGGACAGATGAGTGGATAAAGAAGATTTCGTACATATACACTATAAAATATCACTCAGCCATAAGGAAAGATGAAACAGTGCCATTTGCGACAACAGGGATGTATCCGAAGATTATCAAGTGAAACCAGGCATGTCCAACCTGTGGCCTAGGACAGCTTTGAATGCAAACCAACACAAATTCTTAAAACATTGAGAATGCTTGCAAACTTTTTTTTTTGAGTTCTCTTTCCATCACCTTATATTTAGCTTGCCCTCCCTCCTCTCCCTCCCCCCACTTTCTCCCCTCCCTAACCCACTCGTTCCCATAAACTTTTTTTTTAAGCTCATCAACTATTGTTAGTGGTAGTGTATTTTATGTTTGGCCCAAGACAATTCTTCTTTTACTGCATCCCAGGGAATCCAATAGGTTGGATACTGCTGTGCTAGATGACATGAGTCAGACAGAAAAAGTCAAGAAACATATGACTTCACTCATGTGGAAATATAATACTGAAAGCTGCAAGCGAAGAAGACAAAGAAAGAAACAAACAAAAACTCATAGACACAGACAACAGTTTAGTGTTTATCAGAAGGTAAGGGGGTAAGAGGGAGGTAGCAGGGGGAAAGGGGGTCATATATGATGATGAAAAGAGAATGAACTCTGGGTGGTGAACACACAATGCAATGTATTAGATGATGTGTTATAGAACTGTACACCTTGAAACTATGTAATTTTACTAACTAATGTAATCCCAATAAATTTAAGAAAAAAATAAAAAAAGAAGAAGATAACTATGCAATGGGGAATAAGACAGTTATAGTCTCTGTCCTTAGGGAATTTACACTCTAAGGGAAGACAAACAATAACTAAGAATTAAAAAATGTTCACGTGTCAAGTAGTGACATGTGTTATTACATTAAAAAAAGGTAAAGAGGGTACAGGGACAGAGAATGATGGGACATGACTGAGAGCTTATTTAGGAGTTGGGAGATGGTTTGAGAAAGTATAGTCTTGAAAGGTCCTTCCTGAGGTGGTGACATTTGACTAAAGTGAAGAAACAAGCCACATAATTGGGAGCAGAGCATGATGGGAACAACAAATGCATAGACCCTAAAGTGGAAACAGCTGGGAGCCTGGGAAGACCAAAGAAAGATGGAGTATGAATGGAGATAAACAGGAGGAGAGATAGGAGACTAGGTCACTTACATCGTTTTAGGCCATAAAGGACTCTGATTTATGCTTTGAGTGAGCTGGAAACCCATTAGAAACTTTTTCTCAGGGGAATGAGATGTGATCTACTCTTTGGAAAGATCACACTATATTTCTCAAATGAGAAAAAGCACCGAGTGCTTGGGCCAACCAGTCCAAGACCTTCTTCAGAAAAGAGCCTTTTCTCAGTGATAAGAATAAAGGTAAATATTAGTCCTAGAAATAATATCAAGATTAGGGTACAACAGAAGGAGGAAGACAGGGTAAAAAGGAGACCTAAACAGTTTCAATTAAAAAACAAAAAAGGTGTAATAAAAGAAGGAAAATTAAATCACACAAAAGAGCATCTGGCTAGATGACAGTCCTCAAGATGTTTCTAGTATTTTGGGAGTAATGAAACACCTATAATCAATCAACCAATCAATCAATCAATAAACTTATAGAACCACATGAGACAATATAATTTAATACTAAATGTAATTAGATTTTATTTTGCACTTAAAATTTTAAAATCTGTGATCCTTTTACATATGCTTGGTTCAGTTTAGACAAAACTACTAACATTTTTTGTTCTACTTCTACCCACCTTTTCCAGATATTCGGGAAGATCTAAAGGGAAGGACAATGAAAGGAAACTTATTTATGTCCTACTCTCTTAATAAATGTATCAATAAGCACCCAAAGTGAGAAAAAGATGGAAGTAAGTACTGTGATATGTTTTGCAAAGGCCGGGTAGTTACTTGCACCCTTATGAAATAAATCTACAGGAAATACAAATATTTGATAATGCATTAAACTTCAAGCAAGAAGGAGCTAGTTCAAAACATTAAAAACAAACAAAAAAAAAGCCGTCTACATCATCAGTCCACCTGTCTTTTAGCCTCGCGTGCTCACACATTCTGAATATTTCCATCCATATCTCTCTGTCCTTGTTAGACCTCCATAATCTAGGTCACCATCACCTGGATCACTGTTGAAATTTCTTGACAAGATCCCCCAGCATTCCTTTTGTGCTCCCCTCAATCAAGATCTCTGCAGTCAGAATGATCTTTAAAACAAATCTGATCATGTGACTTTTCTTTTTTAAAATTCTTCTATGAATTACCATTCAAGGGTTGAAATTTCTAGCAAAGTGAAAAGGCCCCATGTGGCTCTTGGCCAACAGTCCGGCTTCTCCTCACTGTCTGGGCTCTTTGGGCTCAAACCAACTATCTCTGAACTCCCCACCTGCCCAGTTCAGGGCCTTCATAAAAACTTGTCCCTCAGCCTGCAACACTGGTCTTCTTTTGCCTGAGGAACAAAACTTAAATTTCACATCTTTAATGAGGTCTTCTTTGGCACTCGCCTCCTCACCTAAATTAGGTTAGTTTTCTCCGTTACATACGTCCTGCAGCCCTAATCTTTCCATCATTGTACTTAATGCAACTGGGAGAGAGGAAGGAGAGAAGAAGGGAGAGGAAGAGCTTGAGAGAGAGAGAGACTGTGTGTGATTACATATATACATATTTTTTAAAGGTTTACTGCCACGCCTGAATTCACGAGGGAAAGGACTATGCCTAGCATAGTGCCTGGCACACAAAAGACTTATTAGTATTTGCAGAAAGGAAGTGACACAGAAGTGACATCTCCTAAATGAAGATGATTCAGATAAAAGGCTGAGTGTCCATTTTTGTTTTTAACAAATACGGTTTGCTTTAAAAATGAGTAGAAACTGATCCAAAATTAAAAAGAAAACAACATATAATTCAGTAGGAACAAGTGTACTATATACATTTAGATTCAAAACACTAATCACCTGGAGATTGGGGGTACTGATGGTTACAACTAAACTCATCAACAAAGTTAAAGTAACTATAGTTCATTTCCCTCTCTTTCAAGGGAGTGATCACAATTTAGATTTAAGTGACCAGAAAGAAAATACAGTATTAAAAGTACAGAAACTAACCCCTTTCTCTCACAGCCTATTCCCTAGTCACCAGGGCACTTTTATATATTTCAAAATTAAGCATAAAATATCCTTCACTGACCAAAACTTTTGCCTGGAAGAGTTATGTTTTCTTAAAAATTAAACGGACAAAAGTGTTTACCATACAGATTTACCTAAGTTCTAAACCATTCTCAATTTTTTAAATTCAGAATTCCTTTTCTACACTGCAATAATCTCTAAACCTGTTTTCCCTGCAACTAAAAGAAAAACTATTTAAGACAGATACTAGCTTATTTGATCTATTAATGCATATATATATATATATATATATATATATATATATACACACACACACACACACACACACACACACACATACATATAATCAAAGTTTGAAACCAAATCAAAAGGGTCAATTTCAGTAAGTCAAAACCTTTAGTTGTTTCTGAGCAGAAGGCACCTATTGAAGGTCAGGAGGTCCCAGCCCCGTGCATGCCACACTGAATCCCAGTAAGGGAAAATGGAAGAGGAGGACACATAGACACATGTGAACAAGTTGGGAAAGGAAAACTTTGGAGCCAACTCACACAATCTCTGCTTTATGGAGCACAGGAGCAAAGCAAAATCTAAGCATCTTCTTTCACTGATTAAAAATATTACCCTTCCTAAAAACTATTTCAGTGAGAAAGTAAACTAACTAACTGTAAGACTGGCTCAGATAAACGGATTAATAGTCAGTACAGAACAGGCTTTGTGAACCATGTGATATACCCACAAGTCTTCAGTGTTCACCAGCACTCTCACCTACGGGTGTAAATCACAAAAGCCAAAGTTTAGCCAGCTCTAACAATTCTTCCAGATTTTGGTTTCATGTAGTAGCATGTTTATGTTATTGTTTTTTGTTTCCTGAGTAATTATAAAGCAGACAAATCTGTAAATCTAAGAACTCAGTGTCTTACTGTGTATCTATTTCTCTATTTATGTGTATGTGTATAAATAAAATACACACACATCTTCATTTTATTTCATAGAAAATGCCTCATAAGATGGCACCTGCAAAACATGAGGTGATTCTATCTTTCACCTACATAACAAAGATCGACACTGGATTTCCTGAAACCTTGTGGTAAGGTTTTCTACCATGGCAAGGGGAGGTAGACAGGAGAGTTAGTTTAGAAATAGATCAAGAAAGCAAAAGATGAAAACAAGGGCCCGTATTCTAGAATTAGTACAACTGCACAGAACTAAGTAACTTCCACGTAGAAATTTTCCATCTTTTAAGATACATAAGCATTATCCCTAACACATTAGGGGAAGAAATTTAATCACGATCCAAAAACCTTAAATTATTCAAAAACTGACCATATTCTCTTCATTAATGGAAAACCAGTCTGATAAATAAAAGCTACTTTTTAGGACGGCAAGTATGTCTACTGTCTAAATCTAATTAAATGTATATGGATATAAGTCAATGGATAATGACAATTTAAACTACAACAGAAAATCTGATTCAGATTCAAATTAACATCTTCCTTTTACCTATTCCTTCTGGCAGTATGTACTTGCAAAATCTGTAGCAACAAACTATCACTTCATTATCTTCCTACAAGACACCGGTTTTCTCTAACACTTCACAATGCTTCTGAGATAGCATATCTGATATAACACCTCTCCTTCTCTCCAGCATTTAACAAGATAAAGAAAAGGCAGAAAGAGTAGAAAATGTTGGTGTTGGAAATGAAAGAATCCAACCCTTCATGAACATTCAAACATAAATTATATATCGCAAAACATTTTAACTATTTTCTCACCTAGGCTCTGACATGTTTCCCTTTAAAATAATTAATACACTGCAGGGTCATTCATTCAGTGTTAACTGACAGCAATCATTAATTAATGGTAGGAGGACTAGTCTCATTTAAACTAAAATATAACTAAAACAAAGCATAGTAATTTAAGGACCCAGGTGGTTGTTTTAATGATTTTTCTTTAATCAAATAAAGCTGAGACATCAAATGTGGTCTTTGAAGAAGGCTATTTATATTTTTTTACCCCAATAGGATCCCTCAAAGAGGAATAGTAAGTTTCAATTCAACTAACTACTTAATATAAAACTTGACTGTGTAACAATATAAAGTTTAAACTTTCTTCAGTGATGTGAAAATGAAGATGTAATTAATTAGTTTTACTTAATTTGTAATAATACCAGAATACAAACGCAGTGAACTATAAGCAAAATCATGCAAGATTTTCAGGGTTGTACCACAAATTACATCTAGAGATAAACAAGTTCACATATTTCTCACAACCAAATCCATTCACAAGGCCATCTCCCAACAGGTCTATCCAAGTACTTCTCAGTGTTTGTGTGTGGGTACAAGCATCCAGAGGGCAGAAGTCAGGCCCATACAAAGTGCTTTTATAGCCCCCAGCATAGCTTTATTTGCACGTGATGCTTATTAAATCCAAGTTGAAAGGCATTTGACAATACAATTGCTGAAAAATTCAATGTTCACCCAGCATATGAAATCATGTGCCTTATACTTTATGATTTCAGCAGTGCCATGTGTGCTGTGATAGTTAAGGGCCTGTCGATGTTTCCATTATAAACTGTGGTTTTCAGAGGTTTGTATCTTGGCCTATAAAAATAGATTCCGGTCTGTAACTTGGCATAGAAAGTACTGGTATCAGCCCAAGAGAACATTTTTTGTTCCAAAGATTAAAATAAAAATCTGTTTAGTAGTTTTAAGTTAAGAGAGTGTTAAAAGAAGGGGGTGGGGAGTATAGAATGTTTTTAAAAACACACACAAAAAAACCCACTGCTCTATGTCTCACTACTGCCTCATTTTAGATTTTGAAATAATTAACACAATATAAACCAATGAAAAATTATTGCGTAAAGAAAAACATAAAAAGAGTTTTAATTAAAAACATTATGGCGGTTACTAAAAAAAATTCGTAATTTTTAAAACAACCACATATGTAGTTTCTCAAATAATCCCCACATTTAAAGACTGTCCAAGTACTTACTGACAGTAAACCAAAACTATTTCAAAGATATGTTTTTCCAGATATGTAAAAATTACTTTTTAATGAATCACTAAATGCAGATTTCCTTCAGATTAGTGGAGACAATCTTCAATTTATGCATCAAGAAGTTTCTAAAACATGTAACTTAAATGTAAAAGTCTGAAGTAGTCTTTATATACTGTTTGTTAAAAGACGCTAGTTTAAGCTTTGTATTTTTTTTAGCATAACATAAATCTATTTTCTTCAAAAATAAAATGTTGTTATGTAATACTGCTGCATTTTCAAAAAGACGCATTTTTGAAACAACATATCTGTTACAGGGGATATAAATTGGTATAATCTCCATGGAGGGTGATTTAGAAATAGATATCAAAATTAAAAGTGTGTGTGTGTGTGTGTGTGTGTGTGTGTGTGTCTGTGTGTGTGTGTCTGTGTGTGTGTACTCTTTGACCTTGTAATTACATTCTTATGAAATTATACTATAAATATACCTGCACATATGTGAAATTATATAGATATAACTTAAACACACATACACTTGCACACAAAAACAATATCCTTCACATATTTTTAAAATAGCAAAATGTTAAAACCAATGTAAATGTCCATCAATTAGGGACTTGTTAAGTTATTGTATATGAACACAGAGGCATTATTGCATATTAAGAAGAAAGAAAAAGACAAAAATAGAAATAAAGTACTGATACAGAAAGACTTCTCTAAGTTGTAATGATAAGTGAAAAGAACAAGGTCCTAAGTTACTATCCATACAGGTGGGAAAAAAGAGGGAAGAATATAGATATACACATACACACACAGTTTTGTATTTGCTTTTACATGCCTGTAACATATCTAGAAAGACATACGGTTTCTCATAAAAATAATGTAATAATTTTGGATGGTATTCCTAATCCAAGTCTCAGCATCTGATAATAAAACCAACATAGTATTAGAAAAAATATAACTCTAAGCTTCTATAATTACTGAAAACAATAAAATTAGGTAATATATTTGTGATCAGTCCAGTGGTTCTCAAATGTCAGTGTACACTGGAATCTCCTGGAGGGCTAATTAAAACACCAATTCCTAGACTCCACCCTCAGAATTTCTAATCAATCAGTCTGAAAATGAGCCTAAGAATTTGCTTTTCTTTATAGTTTCCAGATAAGGCTGTGCTACCAAGGTCTTTAGTTTGAGAAGATCTGTTCTAGAAAACTGTACACGAAAACCCACCTGCTAGCAACATTATTATATTCAATAGTAACATTATTAAAATAATCTTGTTATTATTAATAATATTTAGATAATAATTTTGTTTTCTTAAAACTTAAGTGGATGATGATTTAGATTATTCTAAACAAGGTAAAATGAAGAGGAAGAAGAGACAAGGAATTTAGTTCTGTTGTACTTTTCTAACTTATTTCTGCCACTAGATGGAAACCAGTACAACCATAAGCTGTCAAATTGTAGATATAAATTGAAAAATAGTAAAATAAACCAAGGTGAAAATTGCTATTAATTGCAAAGGAACATACAGCTTTGAGTCCCTATACTGACATTAACTGTAGAATGACCATATTTATTATTCAATTAACTAAGCATATGTGTGATTAGGTATTGTCTTATAAACCATATCAACTTCAAACAGAGGTATAATGGGTTGAATCGTGATCCCTCAAAATTCATATGCTTAAGTCCTAACCCCCGTTACCTCAGAGTGTAGCCTTGATTTGGAGACAGTGCATCATGTTGGACATCAAGTTAAAATGATATCATTAAGACACGCCTTGGGAGTTCCCTGGTGGTGTAGTGACTTAAGGCTTCGGCACTGGCGCTGTCAACACTGTGGCCTGGGTTCGATTCCCAGCCAGGGAGCTACCCACATACAAGAAGAAAAACAAACAAACAAACAAAACAAGATAGGCCTTAATGCAGTATGAATGGTGTTCTTATAGAAAGGAAAAACCTAAACACATACAGAGAGAAGATGATATAAAGACACAAGAAGACGACAGCCAGCTACAAGTCAGAAAGAGAGGCCTGGTACAGACTCATCTATTACATCCCACAGAGGAACCACTCGTGCCAACACCTTCATCTCAGACTTCTAGCCTTCAGAACTGAGACAAGACATTTCTGTTCTTTTAGTCGCTCAGTCTGTGATACTTTGTTATGGCAGCCCCAGCAAACCAATACAGGAGCTTTGTGTTTTGTTAGCTTTTTTTTTTTTTTTTTCACTTTAAAGGTTGAATGATTACTATATAAGCAAGATAACATGTCAAGTGCCAAGACGACAAAAATGAATATTTACCTTCAAGAAGCTTAGAATGTAATGGTTTATTACTTTAAAAGGCATGAATATTTATTAGTCAGTAATGAGACCAGCAGTTTTTTTGAAAGTTTACTGAGGCTTGAGTCAATGGGTCGCCAACAAAAACAAGAGAAACAGACACCAACACTGAATTCTACTTCATTTCTATTGCCACCAGTTGCTGCTTATTCTTTACTACAACTTTCTAACTGGTCTCTCTCTCTCTCTAACCCAATGTGTACACTGATGGCAGCACCCTTCCTGACAGTACCCTTCATGTAATTTCCCTGATTAGCATGTATCAATAAATGTCTTAAAAGAATGTCTGTTTTTCTTGATTCAAGTAATAGCCAACCATACCTCCCGACAGATGTATATAACTTCAAATTACTTAAAACCACTGATTTAGTTGTATCTAGAAAATGGAAATGTCTTTAAAAGAATAAACAATAATTAATATGATATATAGTAGTATCCTCATTAATACACCTGTGCTTAACAATACTCCCTCAAATAATCTCTTAGTAAGTCCAGCAAAGGACTAATTAACTCACATTTTGAAGTAATGAGGCCACAATCTGATAGTTGGATGCCTCATAAAACACCCATGGCTATTGAGAAAATTCTCTCTCTAGATTTCAAACTTATATGTAAACTTCTTATGGGAAGCTTCTATCTTATACAATTTCGTTTTTATATTGTGCTTATAAACATGGTCTCGATTACAAATAAAAATTTAACTTTGAGTTGCTAGCATCATATTATCAAACATCTCAACTACTGAATTAATATTTTTATACATACAGTTATACATTGGTTTTATCTTTATAAAAACTACTAGCATCCCATTTGCCAGGGGGAAAATAACTGTTACTACTAAATTTTCCGTAAAATTTATTTTCCCTTTCCTCTCAACACAATTCAGTTACATAGTTTAGGAATCCAAACAGGCAGCAAATATTCTTCTATTATCATAAAAGTAAATAAATTCACTAAGTACACAAATTTCACATATTCAAAAATTATTAAAGTGAAAAGGAGTATTTCTGGGCTTCCTACAAAACAAAATATTCTAGTGTCATTATACCTTTGAGGTCTCATAGAGAACATCTCTTATTAGTCCTACAATTAAATGATTCAGCAACCACCACACTAGCTTTGCCTTTTAACAGTTCCAATCACTAGCAGATCTAGGTGTAATCAACAGCAGCAGGGGGCTTTAGGAAGCAAAACAAAACAAAAACAGTAGGAATCTTTTCCAGAATACAGTTAAGTGATGCAAGGGAACATTACAGGCTACTTTAATCCAAGTTAATCTAAGATACTAGATCCTGGTTTTACAATCAGAAGTGAAATAAGCAGGACAATTTTGAGTATCTGAAAACAACAAATTTCAAACAATTAATGCTTAAGGTTAAAATGGAAGGAGACAGTTTTCAAAATGAACCTTTTCAGTCTCAGAAGGGTCATTACTTCTGTCTTGGTGATTTAGCACCCATTTAGCTGATGAATTAAAGCCCGCCTTTGCGGCCACGGCTACCACCCTCACCCATTCCGTATCACATGCTTACACGATTAAAGCATCTCAGAGAGTAACTGGCACTTCCCTTATACCTCTTGAGAAACATTTAATATTTTACCAGCAACATCAGGACAGTCTTAAAATGTAATTTAGCAAAATGTTCTTGTTTCTTTCATTTTCCTATTTTTGATTCACTAGCCTAGAGTGTATGGGTGGTAGTTAAGTGCTATGACTGGTGTCACTTAATAGCATGCAGGTAACACAGTGATTTATTTACATGAAAAATCAAGAGCCAATGGTAGTATGATATGACGACTACAAATTTTAACTGTACAAAAATTCACAAATGGAAATGTTACCATAGTAACAACCTGATCACACTGCACGTGAGAATAGTTGATTTCATGATATAATTCTATAGCTGTTTATTGCAATATGTGCAACGAGACATGTATGAAACCTCAATTCTTCTATTTCCTCACTCTGCTGGGAAGAACAAGATGTGAGAAATGTGGCTGACAGGTTTAGAATCTTGTCAAATTTTTCTTTTACTTATTTTAAATTTTTCAAAACAACAAAAAAAATTTTTTTTAAATACGTTGGCTAAGATTTAAAACATTTAACTATAGAACCCAATATAGGACATGTTCCAGTAGGGAATGTTAGAATTCACACAGCAGAAACAAGTGTACCTGGTGACAATCATTTCTCTTTCTGAAAATGCTTCCAAAGTTATTCAGCACTATCTACAGTGCTTATACCTCGAAAAGCAATGTTTTGTATTTCAAAAACAAAAAAAAAAAAATTCAAAAGAGAAAACTGTGCATCCTCTATGCAGCAGGAACATTAGGACAAACGTTAATATAAATATTATCCATCATTATCAGTAAATCAACAATTGCCTTGAAAAAGTGCTTGTCATAAGACTGTTTCTAGATTCTTTGTAGCAATTGTTGAGGGAAGAGAATGCAGTAAAAATAAACATGATAGGGAAAAGAGTAGAAGATGTTGATTAAATAAATTTATCCCTTTGTATAAGAAGTCACTTTAAGATTAAAGCTTCAATAATAAAAATATTTATACTGAGAAATAATAAAGCCATTCATTTATCTGGGTTGATATAATGAAGGAGAGATATATATATAAAAAACATAAAGTAGAATACATATATTTAAAAATACTTTCTTAGCTCACTGAAGTATAAATCTGTAGGCAAATCCAAAAGGACTTCCCAAATATTTTTCAATTATTCTAAAAAATTATTTCAGTCAGTAATAATTTTAATAACTCTGGTCATTAGTTTTAAACCATTTCTAAGAATGTGTTACATTTTATTTAATACTTCTATCAAGTATAAATTTCTTTCCCGTATC
>PVJL010000338.1:0-110000 GCA_004026885.1 Lyroderma lyra | reverse complement strand
GGAAACAGGACTTGCAGGCAGGAACTTTTACCTACGAGGCTTAATTTGAACATACTCTGGCTGAGGAGAACCACAGAGATCTGTTATTTTGTTCTCATTGTCTTTTCTTATGTGACACTCAAACACATTCTAGAAAATCAACAAATGTTGACCAATGAGCACACAGGTTCTTTACCCTCCGCCACCTTGGAGCACTTTGCTGCACTTGGGTGTTAGTAAAGGCTTTACACAATTGGAGTCCAAGCTAAACCCTACAAGTGCATGTAAGTTCTGGGTGTTAGAGAACACATCACCTTTCTTCAAAAAATCTTTCCATTCTAGTGTGATTGACCTATCCTTATAAATAATACAGCCCTTTAGATTTGCTCTTCATTTCAAGTATTTAACAGTTGTGATTTTCAATACTAACTCAAGTTGATAATAATTATATTAAGTTGAGCCATATGAAATTACTGATATTTAATAGTTTTACCTGAAAAAAAATAATAAAGGCAATTTCCAACGGTTTAAAATTCACTCCCATTACTTAGGTTTTCAATATCATCTTCTCGTAATTGCTAGTCAGTACCCACCTCAGGCTCTCCCTACTGCTTACCATGCCTTTACAATAGCTGCTAAGCCGGCCTCCACGCCTCTGATTTCTTCCCCTCTCAACACCACCTTACATATTATACCAGAATAATCTCCAATAGCACCGGGTTTGATCATGACATGCCTTGCTGCATACCTATCTCTTCCATCCCTGAAAGCTTATTAGAATGCAACTGATCAGAGGTGACATTTTGAAGGATAATCTTAAATCAGCTCTAATTTATCAAAAGGGTAACTCATTTTCAAATCTGATAATTTAATTATTTTTATTAACTACGTAGGAAAATATTTCCTAAATGATTACAGACTATGAGACTTCTTAAGAACAAGAACTGACCATTACTAACTGCTCTTAGTAAAATACTTTACATACGAAAAGAAAGTTACATTCACTGACCATTTCTATTATTTTAGTGAGTATGAAACATAGGAATAGAGTGAACAATTAAACAAGCAGAAAAAACATTTAAGACATTGGTAAACACCTACGTAGAAAAAGTGAAAAGTGTAAGGACAGTCAAAGCAGATTGAAGTGTCTGTACCACTACAAAACATACATCACACAACCTGAAGTACCTTCCTCCCTCAACACAAAATAAAAAATAAAATAAAAACTTAACTGCTTAACATGAATGAAAAGTATGTTACACACTGATAAATGTTTCAGTCATTAGTCAAAGAGCAGGTATGACTCCAACTACTCTTTGGTAACACAACTAAATAGATGAGTATAAATCGAGAGTTAATTACAATAAAAGTTATGAAACTTCCCATGAAAAAAATTAAAACAAAATAGCTATGAAACTCATGTGTGTGGGGAAAAAAACAGGTCCTCTTGTCTCAGCTTCTTTGACACAACATGGCTTAAGTAAATTAACATTCCCATTTGGATGTAATTAATTAATTAATAGTATAAAGAGTTTGTCAATACATCACTCTTCTAAAACATATATATAATTTAACAATGTGTTTTGCTACTGACAAGCATTCAATTGGAGGTATATTTTGCTTGTTTTTCATGGCCACTTCCATCGGAGGTCACTTGGCATTTTTTTTTATATGAATACAAGTGACAGCCATAGGAAGATAAAAGAAATTAAAATTTAACATTGTATAATTTCTTGGGGCAACAATATAATAAAGTTAGGTAAATCAGATAAGATACAGATGAGGAGAAAGACAACCACATACCAAAACAAAACACAGTCACCTTGAATTTCAAGGATAGGTCAGTCCTGGCTTCCTCATTACTGGGTACAACTATGTTACAAAAACTTTAGAAACTTCCGTGATATAAATGTTTCTCTCTTGTGGATTAGAGTAACACATTTAGATGGTTATAACAGCTGTTAAAAACAAAATTTAATTGAGTAAATTTTAAAGATCTTATTGGCTTTATTCAATGAACATGAATCGAGCTGCGTCCAATCTAACAGACAGAAAGGAGCCCCAAAGAACTGTTCAAAAGGAAAGGCTTTTACAGGTGGAAGGGAGTAGGGACAGTTAGATTACACTGGGCAAAAAAGTGGGTTGGTTAAGGCAAGGTTACCTTCCTTGTCTATCAGGCAGAACACCTAAATAGGGTCATTAGGCAGTTCCTGACTCACTGATTTAAGATTCCATTTCCAGGAGAGCTGAAACTGTAATTAGGTTAAATCTTGGTTTGGTGATATGGGGCTTAGCATAAGTTGACTCCATCTTTGCCCTGCTGTTTTGTTTTTAATATAGCCAAATACTTTCTATCTATAAAAGTATTACCAGATTAGACATTTTTCAAGAAACCTTTTTTTATACTAAATTCTAGTTTATAGTATCTTAACAAATCAATAAATTATGAATTCATAAATAAAGTCAACTCTACTACTGAATCTTTAATAAAACAAAAATCCTGCTCTCGTGGCCTCATAGGATTTATCTCAGAATTATTTTAACAATCAATTTCTTAACTTAAATTGCAGTTTGAGTTCATGGAAAAAAAGGAAACTCTATGGAAAACACAAACATAACAGATGATACTATATAAAATTATCACCTTAAATTACGAGATAACAATAATAATGGTCAGAACTGTCTGAAGAGCATTTAGAAAAACCCACTGGATTTAATAGCATACAGTCAATATCAAATGGATGTCTTTTTCAAAAGCTTTCAATGATCATTTACAAAAGACCAAAGAATAAGTGGATGGAAAATGGATTTCAATGTCAAAAATTAATGGTCATGAGCAGGGTTGACTTCATGCAGCTATATATAGTGATTTTAAAAATAATAGTCCCATAAAAATTATTGGATATGAACACAAGATTGAAAAGAAATGAGGAAGATGAAGGAAAAGTGGATTATTTCTCAGCTTCAGGAATTGATAAACTTACTTCTGTAAAGAGCCAGACAGTAAATATTTTAGGCTTTGTGGGTCTGTCTCTGTCTTAACTGGTGAGCATGGCTGTGTTACAATAAAACTTTATTTATGAACACTGAAATTTAAATTTCATATAAATGTTCGTGTATCATGAAATATCACTTTGACTTTTAAGAATTATTTAAAAATGTAAAAGCCATTATTGGATGGTGGGTTGCACAAAAATGGACAGCAGGCCTGAGTTAGTCAATGAACCTGATTTAAGTAAACAGCTATACCAATTCATATGCTTAATCACACTGTCATCCTTTAATCACAAAATAGAAACTAGACCCTTTTATCTCCGTCATTATCCACACCTACATCCTAAATATTTTAGGATTCATCTCCTACTTTCTAGTAACAATGTCTTAGCTCAGAGTCATCTTTCTCACTTACATAACTGCCAAAAATAAGACATGAAAAAGCACTCTGTGATGGTGACGCCTCCAGTGACGGTCACACCTCCAATCCATCCTAAAAGTCTGCTAACTGGAGTAATCTTTCCAAAATGCAAGCCTGCTCCTGTATTTTGGTAGATCAGGTAGAGATACACAAATAAAAACAAAGCCCATTTGAAGATTACATGAATAAACTGGATTTAATATTTAACTATAAAACATTTAAATCACAACTAAAGAAAAATAGAAGTTATTTACAAATGCTAATGAAACATTTGCGATTTGCAAAAAAAGAGGAAACAGTCATACATTTTGCTGACTAAAATACAAATCTGGAAATTTTTAAAAATCCTTTTTAGATAATCAGAAATTGAAACAAATTTCACTTCTAGATAGCTTATGTAACAAAACACTGTACAGCAAATGAAATGATGAGTTAATGGATCCAGGCTTTGAGTATCAGTGGCTGCCAACATTTAAAATGAGACAAAGATATTTTTATATGCCTCCTAATGAAAGGACACAACAGCACCCTTAGTCTTGCCTCAGAGATTAACTTAAGTTCAATTAAGCTCTGATGTTACCTGTCAATTTGGAGAAAATACAGAAAAAAAAAAAAGTTAAATTGCACCATGAGGATGAAATCAGTGAAGTCCAGACCTGCCCAAATCCTCCAGGTCCCACAGCCCAGGCTCGTTAGTACACCACTGATGAAGAAAAGAGAGGGATGGAGGAAGAAACTACAGATCAAGAAAGATTTTAAAGGCAAAAGTAATTTTTAAAAATAGGCAACATTAAAGTGTAGTGTCTAGAGATGCACACTTGGGTGATGATACTATAAAGAAAATTAAGTAAGTTATTATTATGAAAAGTAAGATGAGTAGTTAATTTTGGAGAAAGTACGAGGGCTGTAACTTACAAGGCACATGGAAGGGACTTTTTAGTGGCTCACAAACTATTTCTTGAACTGGGTGACAATGACAAGCAAGTTCATCTTATAATAATTCACCAAGATACACATTTGTTTTTATACTTTTCTGTATCTGTATTCTATTTCACAATAAAAAGGTAAAAAACAAATAAATTAAAGAAAAATATATTAGTAACAAGAAAGGGGATGTAATACTAGACCTAAATAAGATTTTTAAAATACAGAGAGAGAGGAAGAAGTTATCTACAGCTTTATGCCAACAAATTTGAAAATCTAAATGAAATAATAAATAAAAGAAAATAGTTTTTTAAAAAAAGACAAACTTCCACAATCAATTCAATAAGCTGCAAAGAATCCGAGTATACCAATGATTTTAGAAGATACTAGAAATGTAGTCAAACATTTTCCCCCCATATTTCTCACTCCCTACCAAAGACACCTTGATTACAGAGTGCATTAATTTTAACAAACCTTTAAAAAAATAAATGATTCCTAATACATTTAAAGTGTTCTGTAACAGAAAGTATCCCAATTCATTTTATGTTAGCATGACTCTAACAATAAGACATAACAAAGAAAGCACAAAAACAGTGATCTCATAATATACCATGACCAAGAAGAAATCTTTCCATTAATGTAACAGGAATTTAATATTAGAAAATCTAGTAACTGATTACATAAATAAGCTAAGGAAGAAATGACCATATCATTTCACTGAAAACAGCAAACCACTGGTAAAATTTAACACTCATTCCTAATTAAAAATAAACTAAGTAAAGAAAAAATAAAGCTTTCTTTCCTCAATATATGATTTATTAGGGTGGAAAAAATACAAACAGTAGATATAATAAACATACATAATTTTCTCTTAACAGGCGAAAACAGGCAAGGATATTGGCTATGAATGCTTTTTACTCAACATTGCTGGGGAGAGTTTTAGCAAACATAATACATCAAGTATGAGAAATAAGTATACACTTTAAAAGGAAGACAAAATTACAATTTGCAGCTGTCATTATGTATCTACAAAAACATGAAATAACTGCCAACATTGTTTAATTTATAAACTGCATCAGACTACAGGACTTTGAAGAAAAAGACCTGCCTATATACCAAAAACTCCTTAAAATTCAATAAATATTTGGGGGATGTACCAGTGACTATGCTAAACATAGTAGACAAACCATAAGAGAAATATCCTATCACGATAGCAACAACAAACATTGCATTGTGAAAAACCACGTGGAGAAAATGTATGACTCGTCTGAAGGACTTAAATAGCATTTGATTAAATCGAGACGCACACCATGTTCCTGAATGGGGAGACTCATAATCGGGAAGATATAAATTCTCCTCAAAGTAACTGGTACTTCTAACACAATTCTAAGAAATTCCAAAGAGATTGTGAGAACAGAAAGGGGCAAGCTTAACAAAGAGATTTTGAAGTCCATCTAAATTGTCTGAATACCTATGACTTTCTAAATAATAATACTATAAAGGGAACAGCCTTGTAATGTGGAAAAGCAATAAATCCATAGTTATTAAAAAGTGTAAAGTTTGTGTAGAGACAAACAGATCAACAGATTAAAATTAAGCTCAAAACAAATCCATTACTTTATCAAAATTTAATATACAATAAAGGGACATTTGTTTATGGATTGAATATTATGAATAAGTTTTCTGGTTGTACAATTAGGTAGAAAGGTATTAGTGACTGGAACTAGAGAAATTAGACACAGAAGGACCAAATGAAGTAAACACAGATTAAATTTAATTTCAGACTTGTCAAATTTAAAGAATTCTCGTGAAATTCAAGCAGAGAAATAACAGTGATGTAGTTGGAACAGCGCCAACTTGGGAGTCATCATACAAAGTTGGTAACTGAAGTCACGTACATGGATGAAACTACCAAAAGGAAGATACAGTGAGAGGAGAAAAAGCACTGGATCTTGAGGAATATAAACACTTAGAAATCAGGTACAGGAAAAATAAGCTAAAAAAGATACAGTAACCAATCAGGAAACAGGAAAACCAGTAATGTGGGATATACAGACCAGGACAAAAATGTATTTCAAACTGGAGAAAAGTATAACTTAAGGTCTAAATATATCCACTGGAATTATTGAAGTCCATGCTTCATGGCATAAGGTTCCAGGAAAGAGATTCACAATGTGAAGAATTCATATTTCAATAGGGTCTTTAAAAGGGCTTATGTAGATAGTATTTTTAAAAGAAAATGAGAAGAGAGACTGAACAGCATAAATAAAAAGCAGGGTGGTGGGGGATGGTGGTGGTCGGAACGTATGCGAACAAGAAAAACCAGTCATCACTGGGGAAAGAATAACAGGTTGTTTTTAACTTTATATACTTCGGTAGTGTTTGATTGTTTTTACCAAAACCCAAAGTATGTATACACTAACAAAATATATAGTTTATTTTGAAGGAGAAAAAAAAAATAGAGAAAACAATTACCCTCCCTAAACATTTCCCTTTACAAGAAAATAATTTATAATCACTTAAAAGCTAAAAAAAAAAAAAATAAAAATAAAAAAAAAAAATTTCAAAGAGACCCCACAGAGGTCCACAGCATTATTCTAATTCTTTCATTATGGCCACATCCTACAAAATGATATATTGTTATTCACTCTTTTTAACCAGCATTCATTAAACATCTATTATGAAGCACTCACTTTGCTAAAAACACTGGTGGTAAAATATAAACAAGATACTACCCTTAAGCCATGGGAGCCAACAGTGTAATTGAGAACACAGACATGTAAACAAATAATTATAATTCAACATGACAAATGTGTACACAAAATGCCAAGAAAGGTGTAAATTAAAATATTTTATGAAAGAAATAAAATCAAACTGAATAGGGTAGGAGTTCCAGTCAAAGTAATCTTATTCAAAAGGCACAGAAAAGCAAAAGTAGAGAGGCATAAACATACGCTTGAGAAGACTGAGTACTCATGAATTTTAAACCTGCATTCACCCATCCTACCCATCATGATTCTTGGTTCTCTGTGTATGCCCCACCACTACTGACGAGGACCACTGCAAACCTTCCCATCTCTACCTTAAGTACTCAGCACAGATAAATGGTTTATATTTTCATATGTGTTTTAAAAAATTAGCATCTATACATCAAATTATGAGTCTCAAATTTTGAACACCCTGCTTATAGATTATTTTAATTTTGAACCTGTCTCTTTGCACAGTAACACTCTACTGAGTGAAAAGAAAATAAATTGAGTCCAAAAATCCAAATTGGGTCAAATCAGTAACAAGTGCTAAGATTGATTTATCAACTACCACATTTTCCTAAATATGTTTCATATACTGCTATTTTAAGGAAAAAAAGAACCTTCATAATTGCAGGGAAGTAATCAGTACTGCCATTTTCTTCATAAAAGTCAAATACATACATGGTTTGCTGTTGAATTAAAAGTCCTCACTAGGGTAAAGTGGTGAGCCCGGGGTTGGGGAGAATAAACCTTTCTAAAGTAGCATTTGCATTTTCATTTGCTGTTTCTATTAACAATCACCAAATAGTTACTTAGTTAGTCAATTATGTCCCCAGATAAAATAAAACACATGTTTGGTATATTTAACGTGCTTAAAAAAAAAGAAATCAAGTTATCTTCTCATTTCCTTATAAAAAATTATCTTTTATCTTTAAATTAATTAGAAGTTAATTATATTTATTTTATTTACATGTTTCAATTTAGTTTTCTTTTATTGTGTGCATGTAACATTTAATACATTTTGCCAAGAAATATAAAATCTCATATTTTCACAAAGGGTAGAAATGTTGAAAATTCAAACTTTCAAACTAAGGCTATATGTATTCTAAATGAATACTAATTTTTCTACTTCGGTATTCTCTTTAATTACTATGCCTATAATGCAGAATCCTTCCTGCATTATATCACAATATTTGTGATTAGTTTTTAAGCACTCAACATTCTAGGGGAAAACATGAAGCTAAGGCCACATTAAAGTGATTATTGCAGTTACGTGAGCATTGCATACGTATTAAGAGGCCTGTATGACACATTTATATGGTCCACTATGGACATGTGGACTAACATACTTAAATATTAAAATACCACCCCATCACAAATAATCAGTTGTAACAACATAGTAGAAATATTATACATTTCTAAAAGCTGACCTGGTTTAAGTGGAGACTAATTAAAATTAAAAAAACAAAACAAAACATAAAATAACCAAAACTAAAGCTACTTTACTGGAGGAAACATAAGTAACAGAAGTCCATAGTTTTGAAGATCGAATATGTATCAGAGAGGCCTTTTGGAACAACTACTGAAATTAGTAAAAGGAGAGCTAGGCCTTCTGTTTGTTTTGCTATAAAACACTGAGTAAGGTTTATGAAATAAGAAGCTTAAGAGCTGATAAATAGTAACCAAATGTACTTCTAAGTTAATGATAGTAAGAGCTATTGTAAATTTCAAACAAACTATGTAAGATTAAAAAATTTAAATTTTCAACTCTCCTCTCTTTCCCTGCTTTCTCTCTACCTCTCTGTTTTTCTCCCTCCATACATGTATGCATGTATACATGTGTGTAATTAATTCATTGTAGAATGCTGAGTTGGTAATAAAAAATTAACAACATCTTGTATAAACAAAATTAGAAGGACTTTCAACTTAGTTGGCATTTATTTTTTTGAATTTGGAATTTCTGTAGATCAAATTCCCTGGACACCAAAGTCTGCTCTTAGATATTTTGGTAAACAAAGAACCTTGTCTTCTTGGTAACAGTCAACAGGCACAGGAGGAATGTCTGTGAAATAAATAACTGAACCTCGTCCTACTATGTCTCATACCCTAAATCATTACTCTATTTTATGCCTACAGTTTTACTGGTAAATAAAATTCTGATTTCCCGACTGTCCTAGCAAACTGCACTCAACCTCATACCAAGTATACAAATTGACAATACATACTCCTTAAAAAATAAAGAATCCTAAAGTAATCCATTTTGTTTCTAAACAGACATCCCTCATCTCAGACATTTTTGTCTTCAGTATTTCCACAAAAGAATAATCACAAAATTAGTAAAATGCTGCACAGTTCTTATTTAGGAGAAAAACCTGACTAAAGCAGACCACTCACTAATAAAGTGCAACTTAATAAATCATGTGGAATCTTATTTTGTTCAAACCCTTACTAACTCCTAGCACCATCTGTTACCATCAAAACTATATGACAAGATATGATATATAATTAATAGGTAAACAACAATCTAATTAAAATGGACAAATACTCCATGTTCCTGCCATTTGGGAGCTCTAATTACAGACTAAATTTTAAGCTTGAATTAAATATTTAAGCTGGAAAATTAACTTTCCTTCTCGAGCCTTGAATACATTAATACAGATATGTGAAGCGACTTCCTGATGGGAACTTAAACATGTAATTTAGTTTCATCAAAGCAGTTACTAATTGTTAAGCAGCAGTACCTTACCATATGTACACAATAGCTATTTAGAGCTGAAAAGGTGGTTCCAAAGCACCCCTCTGCAACCCTTTCCTGACATAAATATAAAATGTATATATAGCACAGCAGTAAATACTACACATTGAAAATAAATTACTTAGAAGCTTTCAATGATTTCTGAAGACAATTAGAAATGGTCTAAATAAACAAAATACACCTGTATTTGACAAGGTAAAAACCACACACGAACATAAAGGACAAAAGACAGAAAAACAAACAGCATCCAGGTATAAAATTCTTCTATTACACTAAATTTTTTTTAAATCCTGATCTACTGAATCAAAGTAACAATTTAAGACAATATACTATATAGTCTTTGCTTCTTCCTACCTCTTCACAGAATATAGCAGACTTTGATAATAATGTTATAGAAAGCATTTAGAAAGATGGTAACTTAAAGGTGAACCTTCTTCTACATTTTTCATTCATTTTTGAAAGTGGGAAGAATAAAATTTAAGAACAAATGACCCTAGTGGGCACATGTAAAAAAAAAATAAATTCTGTAAGAACATAGGAAATATACAGTTTTTCATTGCTATTTTATTTAGCAAATAGAGAAAATGAGAGGTTGCTAAAAAAAGGTATATAGCAGTCTTTTAAAAAATAAGTTATTCTATTTCTTTATCAATATAACAAACAATGAACGGTAGATCAAATATATTAACACAGTTTGGTTATGAAGACAACACTGTCAAGAGGTTGGTGGAAATTGCTTATAATTATATATTATATATGTCTTTGTTAAGCATTAAATAGCATAACTGTAAAGTTATACTAAAAATGACCTGAATGTTATAATTATATAGAAATAGTAGTATATTGCACTCTTTTAACATTAAAGGCCAAATATATAACACCTGCTTACATTAAATGTCTTATATTTGAAATTTTTACCATAATTTAAGTGAATTAAAATTTAAATCATAAAAGGATCTGCAATTAAGAAAGAAAAGAAACTTTCTGTTCTATTTTGACAAAAGAAAATATATTTTCTATTTTATAATTCATTGCCATTCTAGGGTTTTGCTCAAGAATAAATTCATTGCCTGTTTTTTTCTACCTGTATGTGTTCTTTCTACAAGTTGTCAAAATTTCACTCACGCTTAAATTTTTACTCAAATTACAGAATATTGAATTTCCTAGTATATTAGTGATGCCTAACTATTTGAATATGAGCACACTTAATTTCAAAAATACCACAGATCTGCCCTACATGCACACAGGTAAATGTACTGCCCTGACAAAACACTCATACACTCACTAAATACACATAAGTACATGGGTTCAAAGATGCCTTGTCATTCCCCTATATTTTCCTTAGGAATTGTTGCTGTAGGGTGGCACAGAAAGAAAACAAAAACATCCTGTGAACAAACCTTTGAAATGAATATCTATTTTCATGTTATTCTATTTCACAAAAAGATTAGCAAAAGAAAAGCAATCAGTAAATATTACTGAGAGATTAAAAACTCTACCCTAAAAGATTCGATGGACATACAAAACCTGGTTAATTCATATTTAAGTAGCCTGGTTCTTTTCTGATATTAAATCAGTCAACTGGAAGATAACAGAAGTTCCTCTGTAATACAGGCTAGAAAAGTCTATTCAATTTTATTTAAAATCTGTATGCTGTAAAAGTACATGCCATGGAATTTACTAGGATGACAAGTATATAGATATGAAATTCATGACATATTGATTCAACATATTGAACTGGTTTTTAAAACCAATTTATATAAATGATTATAATAGTCTATATCATGTTTAGCCCTTGAGGCATATGGTAGCAAAATTGAATTTAATTTTAAATAAATTTACATAAATATAAAAAGTTCAGTAATTTTTATCCATTCTGCATATGAAACAGAAAAAATAATAAAACAAGAAGATTGTACTTCATAAATGCACTTGAAGACGAAGTTCAAACAAATCAGAAATCAAGTTTATTTCTTAAAAAGAAACTTAAGAATAACTGACTTTTATAAGAAAAAGAATGTCATTGAGAAGGTACTAATAAATATTAAACAGTAAATATGTATATAAATGTAATTTATAAACATGTATAGATAGCAGTAAATATGATTTACATTTACTATATACTTTTTAAAAATTAATGTAACAATAAACCTCACACTGATGTATGATATACATATATTCAGATGGGACTAATAATTAAGACAGGAATACTGTAACTCTACTTTGGAGAACTCATGCACTTTATAAAATAAAAATATTTTTAAAGGCCATCAAGTTTTCTTTGATAAGTACTAGAAAATCAGAGATTTTATCCTTTGTATAAAGATGGTCCTAACTTCCTATCATTAAGGCTCAAGCTCTGATTAACTTAGAGACTAAGCCAGAAAAAAATGCATGGGGCATAGATGCTGTTTGTGTGAAATAAAGCAGTCTTGATAGAAAAAAAATTTATACCTTGATCTCACCTCATTCCTAGCTCTATTAAATAATTAACTTACCTTTAGATTCAGAAATTCTAAATATATTAAGCAAAAACCAAGATATGTCTAAATTTGGAGTTTTTAGTTTCAGTATTATCTGAGCCATTTGCAAATGTCAATCTTTAGCAATTACTTTACAGATTATTTTTGTTATTTTGTGGAACAATCTATAAACTAGATATTATACTCATTTTACAGAAAAGGAATCTGAAGCTTCCTACGGTCACAAAACAAGAATTCAGATCTCTAATGTCAAACATTGTTCTGTTTATGACACCATTTTCTCCAACATTTTATTCTAAAAAATTCTGAACATTCAGAAAAGTTGCAAGAACATTATAGCAAATATTCATACACCCACCACCTAGATTTATTACTGACATTTTGCTATAGTTATTTAATCATTTACCTATATATCAGACAATTTTTATATACTTCAAGTTGCTGATGCTATGATTACTTTTTCAACATTTTATTACAGTTTTGAGTATACAGAATTTTACAATAAACACTCACCTAGAATCTTCAGTTACATTTTAGTGCACTTGCTTTATTATAATGTCTATCCGTTTGTTCACCCTTCTATTATTATATTACTTTAATTATATCATTTGTTGCATCTCCTGATTCACCTATGCAAAAGGAGAGCTACTGAAAAGTTGTATGTATTTAAAACTGTTGTCTTACCTTTGTTACTTTTATTTCAATAAATGTTTAGCTATATGTACTTTGAATGTTTCTTCACATCTCTAACTTTTCTATTAGGTAAAAAAGACACAAACAAACCCTTCAGGAGAGGAGAACTCACTTGTTTCTTTTTTGGGGGGGGGCGGGGGAGAAACACTCTAAGGCTATTAGAAAACTGAAAAAAATAATTCATAAAAAACCAAAAAACTTCACTCCCTGATAACTTGAGAAACTTGATATATAAGTGGTTTGGGAACTGCAGAAAAGTTACACTACTAAAATGAAGTAATTATGATTACCTTTATACTTTTCCATGGTATTTATGGTTGTGATTCTGTGATACATATAAAGAACTCTCACTTTCTGCTGGTAAAATTTTAAATCCAATTCACATGAAGGGATTTCAAAATATCAGTATTTCTTATAGTTGGGCTAGTAAACTTAAACTAATACACCACTTTATCATCACAGAGGCCTCTACTCTTAGGTTCTCTTACTCCCTCAGTACAAGTGCTTTCGAACTAAACTGAAACACCTAGTTCTTTAACTTCATTTAATTTCAGGCCCCTAGTACCCCCGCCCGTCTAGTTTCACTTCCTTCCCTCTCAGCCTTACACAGTACGAGCTACTATTTCAACTAATGTCTTACCAATACATTGTCCTCTCCTGCTCTATCAGCTGCATCTTCCCTAAAAAGCCTCCAACAATTGCTCAGTCTTACTTACCTTCCCTGTTTCAATTTGCTGCAGGCAGAGGAAATAATGGAAAATAGGAGATTCTTCAACCTTTCACCCTATTGTTAACACACAAATCCACTCTCCTGTGAGGGATGCACCTCACAGACCATTTCCAGCTGCCACACCTTTCAGGATCCCCAGCAGTGTTCATGCCAAGGCCATACTCCCCAGCCAAAGAAAGGGACGCTAGAGGAAGACCATTTCTGCTCAACACAGGGGATCTCTAATGGGCAAAATCTGCTCTGCCCACCCACCTCAACCCCTTACCATTTGTCTAGGTGAGACTTTCTCAAAGCTGCATTGCTATCAGAGACTCTTCCTCCCCCATCTGCCTTCCTTCTTCCTGTGTTATCACAGATGTCAGATCTGCAGTAAGGTCTAAGGATTTCCCTGTTTACCCCTGGCTCCCTTTCTCCCTTCCAAAGCTTTCCCCCGAATAAATGTCTTAAAACTCCCATTTCAATCTTGGCATCTGCTTCCTGGAGGATTCAAACTGTCACATCCACTATTTTCATATTTGCAGTATTATCAATTTTAAAAAAATTAGCTCTCCTCCTATACAAACTAATCCCTCTACTAGCTTTGGCTTCAAATGTGTCTCATCTTTTCATATACTTTGGTCCAATTAAATTACTTTAACTTGCTTTCCCTTCTACATCATCCACCTCTCACTCTCCTTCCTGGGCCCTTTTTCACTAACATGTAATAATTCTGAAGTATCTCCTTAAGAACAACAAACTCGTTCAACCTTGCTTCCACCTCTAATAGCCAGCTCTTCAGAATAAAAATATGAATATTCAATATGAAATAGTACCTTTCACTGGCAGACTGTAATACGTCATCTCCCATTTATATATGAGCCACTGGTGAGCTGACTTATGTTCCACACTGATGTGGGCCACCTGATCAATTTTCTCTGGCTCCTCACCTTTAGGAAAAGACTGTCCCCCATAGATAATTACTCCGACACTTGTAATTCATGTCTCCAGCTTACTGATTACAATCATCACAGGCAAGCAACCCTTCCAGGCCTTTCTGCACCTGGACAGGTACCGAAGTCAATAGGCCTTAGGCTCAATAGACTTTCCATCACAGTGACAGGGGCTTTGAGGTCTATTTCTTAGGCCAATGCTTTTAAAACTACTAACTGAATTAATTTCTCCTCATTTAGGAACCATCAGGATACAATTGATATCCCAACAAAGCTTCCAGCTCATCTCAACCAAAGAAGTCAACATGGCAGATCTGGGGACCCCTTCCCCTTTTAGATCAGATAGGGTGAGAGCTCCGTGGATCCCCAATAGGTAGGGACAACGACCATCCTCAGCAGGAAGCAGATACAGAAGATGAGACCTCCAGCCCCTCAGCTTCCCAAAGAGATTTGTGGGGATCACATCTCTCAAGAGAATGTGAGGAAGGTAGATAGCATGGAGGGGAATCTAGGGACCCCTCCCATGAGACTCGCCCAGCTGGAATAGTCACCTCCTTGATACCACCCTTTCACTAGTAATCCCTGACCCAGGCTAGGCAGCCACAGGAGGAAGTTCCAGGCAAATACAAGGAAGCTAGAGGGCACAAGAAGCCCACCAATTTGAGCCAGTTCCTAATGTTTGTGCAGTAAGAGCTACAATGACCTTCATCTCACCATACCATCATTGTAATGTCATACATATCCCCGGTAGTTCATTAATATCGTTATAACAGATTGAACTCTGGGAAAGAACATGCTCAGTTGGAAGGGGTTATGTAATAGGCCCCATGTCAATCAAGAAGCCCCACAACCAGATGAGTGTAACCCTTACAGCCAAAGAAAACAGAAGTACCAAAGCCTTATTAATCATTAATCAGGGCTCTTCAGCCATTTTCCTACTTGAGCCTGCTCCTACCTCTTAGGAGTGTACTTGCCCTTTGCCATTCGAAGCCCTTGAGCCACTCTCCTTCTTGCTCCGGCCCACTCCTACCTGTTTATTTCACCTCTACACTTTGGTGTGTGTCTCGTTCAATTCTTTGCTCGAGATACCAAGAACCTGGACGCCATGCCGAGGAGGACACCCCATTTTCCAAATGCTCGCCAAGGCACATCAGGGATATAAAATTCATCTTCTCAGCACTTCAATTCTGACCACTCTCTTCACCACACTGTCCTTATTATCTCTTGCTTTGTCTCAGTCACCATCATCACTATTTCCCTCCTTTATCTCCTCAACACATTCCTCTTTTCTCATCATACTTTTTGAGAGTAGTCAATTTGTCCAAGGTCCTCTCCTCATCTCTACCTATAATCAATCCATGGGCAGTCTTACACACACCTGAAAAATACAATTATTTATTGTTGTTTCATCAATATCTAACAACACTTGGAAAATGCTCAACAAACAACTGTTAAATAAATTCATGCCAGATTTTATGTGGAGTCCAAGCATGCATCACTTACTATAACTGATCTCCTAAGCTTAAGAGATCCATGTATTTAACCATCTCCTGAATATTTTAAATCAACAAGATGCCTAGACAAAAGTTATCTTATTCACCTTCAGACTGCTCGTCTTGTACTCTTTATCTAAGGAATAAGTCACCAACCAATCATTTGCCCAAGTCATGTATCTACATGTATTTTCTTCTTGACCCTCTCACATCCAGTCAACTGCAAAATCTTGTCAATTTTACCTTCTAAATTAGTCCCTTCTTTCCATTACTCCTGACTCTGACTTAATTTAGTGTCTCAATTTCTCCTCTGACCTCCTTGTAGTCTCCTAAACTGATATCCTGACTCTTGAGATCTCCCTCCAATTCACTTATGTGCTTAAATGTCACTTAAATGCTGTTTCTAAATTCAAATCTGATCATACTACGCTTCAGCTTAAGTTCCTTCAGTGGGTCTCAATGCCCTAGCACTGCAATTTGGGGTTCTTTCTACCCTATCTGTCCTCCTTCCTCTTCCATATTTTCCTTCAGGAAAAAAAGCCCAAACTTTTAGTGTAATCCACCAAATTCTTCAAAAATACATATTTTTATATCTACAGCCTCAGGTCTCAATATTACTCAACATGCAAATCCAAACTACTTGTAGTTCTTCAAATGCACTTTAGCTTTGCAGTCATTTCTGCAATATTTCCCTCTGCCTAGAGTGTCTTTCCTCAACATTCCTCACACACAGCACAGCCTGCATCTTCTCTGGGAGTCTCCTTAGAACCATCCTCCAGCCTCACCTCCAAGCTGCTTTAAGTACCCATTTTGGGGGGCTACTATCTGCCATACATGACTATCTCATATAATTCATCACACTCCATGTTGATTTTTTAACTGCCATTCTCTTTCCAATAAAGTTCAAGCTCCCTAAAGAATCATATTTTGATTTTGTTGATCCAACACCTAAAATGCTATTTGCCATAGCAGGTAACTAAGCAGAAAGTTTTGTGCAAAGAGGTAAGAAAAAATGGCGGGGGAGGGGGGGTGTGGTTGGGGAAGGAAGGAAGAAAAGAAAGACCTTAGTATCTCAGTAAATTTGTAAAATATTTTACAAAATAAATGTAACTCATACTTCCTGGTTCTCACCTTCAAACGTTATTTCCAGATGTGTCTGATCGAGATTAGCACTAGAATCAGACTGAGTAAAAACGATGCCCTCACCAATGTGGGTGGGCATCATCCCATACACTGAGGACCTAAACAGAACAAAAAGGTGAAGGAAGGGCAAATTCACTCCTTCAGCTTGAGCTGACACATGTGGACTCAGACCAGGATTTCAATCATCCTCCCTCCTCCCCACCTCCTCACCCCAATTCTCAGGCCTTCAGATTCAAATGAATTACAGGACTTTTCTGTTTCTTTAGTTTGCAGATGGCGTATCACAGGAGTTCTTAGCCTCCATAACCACACGAGCCTGTAACTACATCCACCCTGTTGGTTCTGTTTCTCTGGAGAACTCTAATGCAACCCACAATGCAGGATGCTGGGTCCCTAAAAAATACCCCCAAAACGTTTCTGGGAGTCATCCCTAAGTGTCTCACGTGAACAAGACCAGTCAGCTAACAGTCACCTACCAAAGCACATCTATCATTTCACTCTTCTTCATACCTCTCTGTGTGGTATTTGAAGTCTGCTGATTCCATTTCCTCCAAAATAGACCTCAGTGGGCCTCCTCTGCTCCCCCATCCAGGCACTGCCTTGGCTCTGTACTGCTGATGCTTGGTCACTACTGTCCCCGCCAAGGATCGCTGCAGCTTCCGCAGCACACCTTCTTCGCTCTCACCCTGATGCCCCTCTGCTCTAACTACTGCTTTGTCAAGGAGCACTGCTGTCACACGTGGTGCCCCACACCTTTCCGACTGTCAGCACCGTGCAGTCGATAAAAGGCCAGTTATTCAGTGGACTGTGGCAAAGAAGGAAAAAGAAAGCCTTTCCACTGATCTCCCAGTTAAGAGAGTATAGAGGCAATGCAGCTTATCCCCAAGCATCTTACAGCATTTTTCCTCATTCTCTTCTTTCCATTTCTTTTTTTTTTCTTATAGCTGACCTATCTTTTATCTCTATACATCTCTGAAACAAGGTCTAAGAGGTGTAGACCAGAGAAGCAAACACACCCCAAAGTGAATTTAAAAATGCTGCTTCTCTAACAACTGAGAGTGCATCACCAGGTCTGGCTCTTTAGTCTTTATTATTCTTAAGAAAAAAATTCACTTTTGTTCCTCTGCATCAATGACTACCCACAGGCCGACGCTGCCGGTCACCACCTCCCAGACAGAGCTGAAGTCCTGCAGTAAATGCAAGTGAGGGCCACACTGGAAACAGGTTACCCAGAAGGAGTCTTAAACACTAAAACACAAAATAAAACTATTTACGTGGAGTATCCTTTCTTGCTTCATGGTTCTCATACCTAACATATTCTATCGAAACCTTTACATTGAAATTCCTGAATTACATATGACACGAAGCAGCTTTCCCACTTACAAATAAAAGTCTCCTTTTGGGGATATTTCATAAATTAACATTTTTTTTTCTAAATTTCAGTGTGATTAAGCTAAAAGTGTCACATCACCTCCTCCACAGCACTTGCACGCAGCGGTAAGCATTCCACCTCTGTCAGCATTCCAGCAGCGACTTCCAGACAAACAGACATGGCAAACGGATGGCCAGAGAGAAGGACAGCAAGCAAAAATCTGCCCAGCTTGGAATTAGCAGTAAATTTATTTCTGTGACGGAAGGATTCATTCTTTATGCCACAGAACATAAGGAAAAAACAACAGCTCTTCTTGCAAGTTCTGTACTCAGTTCAGAATCTACTTTAGAGAGTAATATGTACCAACAAAATATAAAGGTAAATAAGAAAAAGAATGAACTAGTAGGGAAAAAAATAACAATGAAAATTCTCTGAAAATACAAGCAAATTTTAAACAAAATGTGTAGTGAATATCCACATTACTGGTAATTCAATTTCATTCAAAAATTGATATACATTTAGAAACTAAATTCCTGGCTTTATAAACATGATGAATAAGCAAATACTTCAGGTTAATATTTTTTCCCTTCAAGCACTTTATGAAAGAACTTTTTCTTCAAAATTCTACTACTAACAAATTCCGAAGTATTCAGTCATTAAAAATAGAACTCTTCATTTTTCCTCATTTATTTTTATACTTTTAGACATCTCAAAAATTGTGTATTTGTTGTATTTCAACAACCTACCCTAGAATTTTCATATTTTTGTGAAGAAAAAGAGAACCCAAATATAAGTGTTTAAAACTGTATGACTTTAAAATTAATGTTTATGACAAATACATCCAATCTTTTCAAAACAACAACAACAAAACATACCTGGAGGAGGGAGGGGAAAGCAGATTTAAAAGCACAAAGGACATAAAAATAGACAAGGACTGAGGCAGCGCAGTGTAGATTTCAGATAATTTTAAGCACTAAATAATTTTCATTTAGAAAGAAGTTCTCAATTCAGTTGTAAATATATTTTTTAAAATAAAACACTACACTTTAGAGAATCTGGGTGCTGGCATTTTGAAACAAGCAAGAGCAACAGAAAAAAAAATACTCTCTCCATAGGCTGCATTTATTCAATTTGTGGACTCCTACTAAAAGTGGTCCTTGAGACAATATCATAAAAGATTTCTAAAACAAAATGGATAAGTATGACCATTTATTTAAAATTCAGGCAGTTTTTCAAAACTCTATTTCTGTTCAGAGTGTCCAATTATCTACAAGATATATACAGGCTGCAATACAAGCTATTATGATTGATTTTTTTAAACAAAAATACTAGCACATATATACACATAATGAAGCTTATCTCCCTTCAAAGTATCCCTTTTGGTCAACTATACATTAATTCTACTGAAGAAAATTCAAAAAGAGGCATTCCTAAAATACTTTGATTAATGGATTATATATACATCTTCCCAAGGGGACTACTTCAGAGGGAATAACACACATTTGAATAAATAGGTTCTGATATATTTGTTTAAAAAACTCGCCTCACTAATTTTTAGTAAAATATAGTATATAAAACAAACTGTAAAAGACTTAAAGTTCTCTGAACAAATAAATTTTCATTTGAAATCTACACATTCAAAATAAATCTTTTCTTGTCACCCAATAGTAAGAAAACAGAAAGTGATAAGGGATAGGAAAGTATGTATTACAAAGTCAAATAAGGATGAAAGGTGATTATATTCACTACCTTTTGAAAATTAAGTGACTACTGAGAAAAAAAGAAAAAAACCTTCAAATCTAAAGCAAGCAATGTATAACAAAGAGCAAGAAATTCACTGAGAGTAGTCTTTAAAGTCTGCACGGATATATTTCTTATATTTTTCCAAAGCTTTACTTCATCCTTTAGTTTTAGTTGTGATATATGCTGAAGTGATTCCAATTAACAATAATTCCTCAAAAAATGCAACTTATCTTGAATACTACTTCTAAAAAAGCAAACTACTGTCAATTACATTTTAGCATTAAAGGACAGTAATTTTTACTCTAATGCATGCAATGTTTTGAAATGGGTATAATTAAAAACTAACTTGTAATTACTATATTTATGCATCTGTAGAAACATCTACACACTTTAAAATTATATATTCTTTAATTCATCTTAATCTAAAAACTCTTCCCAAAGTAGTTTTTATTTAAAAAATTTTAATACAAGGCATGTAATTTTACCATTTATGTTTATTTGCTATGAAAATACTACAAAACAAACAGGTTGACCACAAACCCTGAGTGTTCAATGCCTCCCATCAAACTACTGCAATTAATATGAAATTCTAAATACAGAATATAATGCCACATAAATAGTATAACAGCCAAGTCCTGTCTAAGAAGCCATATGTTTTTTCCCATTGTTCAAAAAAAGGAGATGACTTCCCGTCACTTATGTTTCTGATTAGCAAGGTGATTTATGCCACAATCACTAAAAATGCCAGCAAGTGAATGAGAAAATGCATAGTGACTGCACCAGATGTGCACAATAAACAGGAATCCCATTGTAATCTCTGGTACTTAGTTTATATGAAGGTAATGCAGGAAACACTCTTGGATATGGCAAAGTCACTCTTTTTTTACATCTGACTATAAATGATATGAAATAAATTGTGTGTTTTATACTTTATGGCATGCATACATTGATGAATTAGGTACCGTTTTGTATCCCGACTTATCTACAAGACAAACCTGGCTGAGATCATGGGGATTAATTGCTTCAGAAGTGTGAAATGCAGCTTTTCCATTCTTTTCTGCACACTCAGTGAAGAAACAATGATTAATCACTGTTTAACTATTCTCTCGAGGATCTATAAGATTGCCAAAGCAGGACTTATCCTCATAAATCCAAAAAATACAGGTTTAGATTTGTTGCCAACAACTGAAAGAACATGAACTTAAACCCATTTGTTATCAGATTAAAATAATGTCAAGGTTTTAGAACCCCACTAGTACACACTTCCCATGTAATCGGTGACTCCAATAGAAAAGTAGATTAAAACATAAAATATAATGAAAGCAATACGCATTTTGCAAAAGTAATAATAAACATATCTTTTAAAAATCATAAAATATTCACAGACTAATAAAGTGAAAAAACATACTATTGAACTTGAGCCGATAACCTTCCTTACTACATACTCAATTCCTCTGTGCTATTTATAAAAATTAAAATATATGCTATCAAATAAAAAACACTTTCAAATGGTTATTTCACGTGAAAAATGGCTACTTATTCCAAGAAATTTTATTCCAGACAGCTACAGCTGAATGACAATTATATGGGTAAAATTATTTAGTTCCAATAGTACTAACATATATATATTTATAAGTCTTCATAAGATTGAAAATGTAAAACTCCAAACTTTAAGCCTACAGTATAAATGATCCAAAAATATGTAACATGTTGAACAGAAGTACATAATAAGAGAGGTTTCAAATATATTCCAAGTACTTTAGGCTTTCAAAATTTCTTCAGCCAATATTCACTACATACTGAAGAAATTAAGTAACTCTTAAGTTGAGGTGAAATTATTGTTTATATCATTTATAAAATGTTAAATATATTTTATTAACTGAAACCTTATCATCTCAAAAATAAAATGTTAGTATCACCACAGTCAAATCATTGCCAATTAAATATTTTAAATACCCCTTTAAATGGGTCAGCTATACATAAATTACAAAATAAAAACTTCAAAAAGGATCCATTTTGTATTTGTCTAATTATGTGATCATGTAACTTCTCCCTTCCAATTAATAAATGATGCTTCTTTAAGATCTACTAGGTACCACAAAAGACTAAGGTACTACAAGGAAGATGAGATGAAACTGTTGGTCAGTTTCACTGCTCATTAAGTCTCTGTAAAAGTAAGAGGAAGAAGTGAAACATATTCTGTATTTCCACATTTCATTTTTATCTAGAGTTGGCTATTTCTCCATTATCAAAAAGCAAGAGTTACGATTATTCATGTACATTAAAAACTTAAAAATATTCACAATTGATACATCATCCATTTCAAAAAGGAAAACATCTTAAAATGACATATTTAAGAGTTAGCTGAGTACCTACCATAGAATAATGTTAATAAAGATTTGTTGCTCAAATGAACAGATGAATTCAGACTGATTCTACTCTAAAAGCTGATGACATTTTAGTCTATAGAAAGAAAATTCCCCTTTCACTTTCTCCCTATATTCCCAAACATTTTCTCCACTTAAAAATTTTCAATTCAATGAAAAATACTTAGCAAGAACCATCCTTATGTGTTACTCAAAATATACCACTATCATATGAGCTCCAGAGAGGTAATAGTTTGTCTTGTTCAGCTTGGAAAAACTACTAGGATGTGACTGAAGGTTTGAGGGTGGACATCAACATTAACTTGCAAAAGAAATACAAGTTTGTCAGAATGAGATAGTGGGATTTCTGCACTAAGATTTTTGCAAACAAGTTTGTGCTTATAATGAGAAAGTCATTGCTGATGGTTTAAGTCAGTAACCTAAAAAAGAGAAACCAAGTCCCAGATGACAAAATGGCAACCCACTGGAGAGAGGTACACGTGAAGCCCAGGAAAGACACAAACTAAATAATATTAAATAATAAAGTTATTTAGCAGAGAATCAGCTAAGAAGATGGTGAAGGAGTGGCCCGTTATATGTGAACTACTCATCTATGAGAAAGAGAAATTCCCTGAAGAATCTTCTCAGAGTTAGACCATTAAGTACTGGGCAGCCTTGCCACAATTAATAGAGACATTTTACATATTAGACCATGATAAAATGTGGATATATACCAAAAGAAAATGAGAGAAAAACTTTATTCTTGCTTAAAGGGGAATGCAATAAACTGAACCTGAATTTAGAGGGAATCAAAATAAAGTTATAAAACACACAAGTAATCTTATTTCTAACTATTATTTCCATAACAGTGGGTGTTCCCAAAGACAGAGTACTAAGTAAATGGACAGCAGGCCAAATACACTGACTTTCAGTAAATGTGTCCTAAGTGGCAAGTGAATGTATGGATGAAATGTCTTCGGGAATGTCTTCCAGCTCAGTGACCAAGGAATTTCGTCAGGTTTTAGGGAAAGGTAGTCTGTAAAGAATAGAAATTAGTTACTATTTAAACCTAAGAGATAACTCACTAAAGGTACTCTGGGAAATTAAAAAAGCACAGACTGCTCATTTTTTTACATCTTATAATTGCTCCTGTCCCACCTGTTAGCCTTCCCAACTTAAAGCACAACGAACAAGCTGCCTGAATCATGTTGCAAGATACCAGCCAGAGGAGGAGCAGCTACATAACTAAAGAGCAGGGAACTTGAGCAAAGGATAGGTAGGAAGAGCAACATTATTACAACTTAGAAATCCATAAGAGTGATCCCAGAGATCACATTATACTAGGAAGAAAATGCTAGAGCTCTAATGCTATTATTGTAACCCATATTCATAGACCTAGCTGAGGTGACTAGGAAAAATATGAGTCATAAGGAACACAACAGACCCTAAGCATTCGCAGATTTTTACATTCATGATTTCATCCTTGTTGAAGGACATAAAGTAATTTATCATTTTTCTGATAAGTGAATGTGAACAATAAGCTCCCTACGGCTGGTGTGAGAAAGAAGTTCATGGCTCTGCTTCTGAGGTTAATGTAGCTTGGTGATTCTTTAGAACATACTAGAGAAATACGTTACACGCTTGAGATTTTTTCAAAAACATCAAGAGGTATTACACATCATTTATAAATGCCTATCGTATATCGTAATTCTATTAACAGAATTCTTTTTAAACAAAATTCCTAACCTGGATGCCACCATTCACTTGTACTGCTAAAACGAAAACCACAAAGGAGTGAGCAGAATAGGACAAGCCTAAGGAAGTGGGAAGCAGCTTGTCATGACACTTCTTGTATGTCACACATCCTGGAAGTAGCACGAAGCTCAACCCAAATTGATTAAAAATGGATCTGTGCTGTATCCAAGTACTCTGCCTTCTTTCCTATTATTGAGATAAACCATCCATACTACTAAGACCAGTCTCTCCACTGTACACATTGCTTCAGGAATTCTTCGGTCTTTCTCGTATCACCACTTTACTCCTCTATTGGGGCATTCCCAATACTGATGTAAGCTGCCTCTCTGCTACTTAAAAAATCCTCTCTTGACTCCAGTTTCCCCCTTAAATCGCCACATGTGTTTCTCCTCCCACTCTCTCTTGAACCCACTCCAAACAGAGTTTTGACATCTATTGAAAATGCTCTCCACAAAGTCACCAATGACCTCTACTTGCTAAATCCAACAATCAATTCATCTGTAACTTCACCTGTCAGAAACATCTGTCACAAACGATCACTTCCTCTTCTTGAAACATTTATATCACTTAGCTTCATTAGTTGTCAGATACTCTGAAAGCCAAGGAATTTTCCTCTTAACTCACTAGGTTTTCTTTCCCTGAACTCCTCTACTAATTCCTCTTCTACTAACCCCTTAAAGTGCCCCAAAGCGAGGACCTTCAATTGCTTGAAGCTGTATACACTGAGTTTTATTAATTTTTACCTCTTTGAAATAACTATCTGTAACTGGCAACTTCCATAGTTTTTCCTTCATCTCAGACCTCTCCCCTGAACTCTGAACCCATCTGTCTCCTTAACCTTTCCATTCAAATGTCTAATAAACAACTCCAGCTTAGCATGTCCAAAACCAAACTCCTGACCTTCTCCCCTAAATATGCCCTTGTTATGATCTTCCCCATCTTCATTAAATGAAACTCTCTTTCCTGTTATTTAGACCAAAAACATTAAATTCTTCTTGATTCCTCTTTCTCTCATAACTCAAATTCAACCCATCAGCAAATCCTGTTATTCAAACCACAATCTCTCACCTCTAATCTTCTACATGGTCCGTCTGCTTCTGCACTTAACTGCTTTAAAACAAATTCTCAACCTGGCTGACTGTGATTCTTTTAAACTATAAATCAGATGATGATACTCACCAATGGTTCCCTATCTCATTCAGATGAAAAGCCAAAAACACATCTTTAAAAAACCTAAGTTCCCACTTACCTCTCTAATTGAATCCCTACTACTCTCAACTCATGTGGCTGCAGCAACATTGCCCATTCTGTTGTCCCTTGAACACATCAGTAATATTCCTAAATCGGAGCCTTTGAACTTCTTCTTCCCTCTACTTGACATGCTCACTCCCTCACCTCTCTCAGGTCTTTACTAAAATGTTATCTTCTCAGTGAGGCTTACCCTGATCACCCTATTTAAAATTTCCATCCCTCTCTCTATAATCTGAACTCTCTAACCCCCACTCCTCGCTTTATCTTTCTTCATAACACCACTCTCTAACCTATTACAGATTTTACGTATCTTGTGTTTTGTCAAACTATTTTAAAATGCAAGCTTAGTCAAGTTAAGAATTCTTCTCTATTTTGTTTATACTCTGATATCTCCTAGAATACTCTTCAGTGAGTAAGAGTGAAGAAACATCTTCAAATTTCTCAGGAGGAATAATGGATGGTAGAAAAAAATTGAAAAAAAGACTTCAAAGTTCTGAGGATAATTACTTTAAGTCTAGAATTATATGCCCAAATAGATTACCAATTAAATGTGAGAATAAAAACATTTTCTAATATGCACAATTCAGAAAACTCATCTTTCACTAATTAACATTCTGAAAATTTATTTAAAGGAATCTAAGAATAAGAATGACAATGGAATACAAGAAACATTGGAACTAACATAGTAATATAATAAAAAGAAGTATGGAAATGACTCTTCAGCAAAAGGCCAAGGAAGCTCTGGTTCATATTAAAACAGAAGGTCTAGGTAAAGTGAGATATTTCTTCAAAAAAAGATCAAACTCACACATATGTTATTTTATGATTGAGGAGCCTGCAAGTACCACTGTGGTGTGCTACCCATAAGAACAGAGACACAGATCACTATGAGCATTAAGCAAAAAGAATGGTAATCTAAAACTCTAGTATAGGAGGGTCCAACCTTTTGGCTTCCCTGGGCCACACTGGAGAAGAATTGTCTTGGGCCACACATAAAATACACTAATGCTAACGACAATTGATGAGCTAAAAAAAAAAAAAAAATATGTCCGTACATAATTTTCAAAATGCTTTAAGAAAGTTTATGAATTTGTGTTGGGTCACATTCAAAGCTGTCCTAGGCTGCAGGTTAGGCAAGCTTGCCCTAGTAAAAACAAAAAACTACACACACACACACACACACACACACAAATGGCTGAAATATGACACAAAAACTAGTATGATTTTGAAAAGATGAAGAAAAGTAAGACGTATTTTGTCTGGGAAAACAATGCCCATTGGTCAGTTAATTCTGGAAGGAAAACAGAATTAAGTGATATTCTGAATTTATGTTTAATCACTATATAAGAAATACAAGATATAATTATTTCTCTACAATATTACTTAGCTGAAAGTCATCCATCACCATCATAAGATATTCTGATTGTTGAAAAAAATGGGAAAAAGTGTTACATTGTCAGTGGGAATATGAAATGCTATAGCCATCGTAGAAAAGAATTTGGTAACTCCTTAAAAAGTTAAACAAAGAATTACAATATGAACCAGCAATTGTACTCTTAGGTTTATAAGTAAAAAAACTAAACACAAGTACTCAAATAAGTATACGTACACATAAATTCATAGAAGCACTATTCACAATACCTAAAAGGTGGAAGCAAACCAAATATTTTTATTTATATATACACTGACATACTCTTCAGCAATGAAAATAAACTACTGGTACATGATACAACATGGATGGATCTTGGAAACATGATGACAAGAGAAAGAAGCCAGAAATAAAAACGTCACATACTGTACAATTCCATTTAAATGAAAGATTCAGAATAAATAAATCCACAGAGGCAGAATGCAGACTGATGGATACCAGGGGCTGGAAGGAGGGCAGAACAAGGAAAACTGTAAAGAGTACAGTCAAGTTTAACCTTGGAGTGATGGAGATGTGTGTTAACTAGAGAGAGCTGGTGGTTGCACAACATATGAACTGTTTACTTAATTTTGTTACTATATTAATTTCAACTCAATAAATTATGTTAAAAGGATAGTCTGCTTTTAGATCAGCCATTTCCTATTTTCTTATTTCCAGAGTATTTAAGATTTCTATAATCTTTCACATAGAAAGGCTCTTAGAAAATATTTATGGTTTTGAAAACAGTTATGTCATTAATCATTTAAGCTTCATTTCAGTTTTTTCCCCCATTAGACTCAAATAAAAGTTTTAAATATCAGTTATGTTTTTTTAAATGTTACAACAGTTCATCTCTACATGATAAGATTAAGGATCTTGTTTCTGTCTCTTTTTATATTATTTATTTTGTTCAGCTTTACTGAGGTATCACTGACCTCACTATAATGTAATAAAATTGTAACATATTTAATGTGTACATCGTGATTTGCTCTACGTGCAAACTGTGCAATAATTCCCATCATCTAGTTAATTAACACATCCATCGTTGCACATATTTATCAATTCTCTTTTTTCCTTCTTTTAGTGAGAATATTCACGTTCTACTCTCTTAGCAAATTTCAATTATATAGTAGTGTTATCAACTACAGCCACCATGTTCTAGAGTTTCAGACCTTATTCATCTCATAGCTGAAAAGTTTGTAACTTTACCATAATTTGTCCTGTGTTTCACACATCCCCCTTGTGCCTGGCAACTATTTTCCCACTCTCTGTTTCTCTTTCATAAAAGATTCCACAGGTAAGTGACACCATGCAGGGCTTTTCTTTATCTGGCTTATTTACATTAGTTTAATGTCCTCAACGTCCATCCATGCTGTCGCAAATAGCAGGATCTCCTTCTTTCTCATGTCTGAATGATATTCTATTGTATGAAGGCTGTCCAGAAAGTATTCAGCCATGTAATATAAAAAATAGAGGCATTTATGGCTGGATTTTTTCCAGATAGCCCTGGTGTGTGTGTGTGTGTGTGTGTGTGTGTGTGTGTGTGTGTAAAAGACACACACACACCCATATATACCATATCTTTTTTAGCCACTCATTCATTGACGGGCACTTATGTTGTTTCCATGTCTGGGCTATTGTGAATAAAACTGCAATGAACATCCAAATGCAGATACCCTGTTTTCATTTTCTTTGGACATACAACCAGAAGTCTAATTGCTGAATCATATAGTAGTTTTATTTTTAATTTCCAGAGGAACTCAATACTGTTTTCCGTAGTGTCTATACCAATTTACATTCCCACAACAGAGCACAAGAATGTCCTTTTCTCCACATCCTCACCAACACTTATTATCTCTTCTTTTTGATAATAGACATTATGACAGATATAATGCGTTATCTCATTGTTGTTCTGATTTGCATTTCCCTGATATTAGTGAAGTTGGGCCCCTTTTGGTCATCTGAATGTTTTCTTTAAGTATCTATTTAGTTCCTCTGCCCATTTCGAAATCAGATTTTCTATTTTTTTTGCTATTATGTGGATTCTCTATATATTTTGAATATTAACCCCTCATCAGCTATATGATATGCAAATATTTTCTCTTATTTGGTAACTTGCCTTTTCATTTTGTTCATGGTTCCCTTCACTGCGTGTAAGGAAGCTTTTTAGTCTGATGTAGTCCCACTTGCTTATATTTGACTTGGGGGTCAAATTCAAACATCATTGCCAAGACAAATATCAAGCAGTTTACCTCTTATTGGCTTCTGTGAGTTCTATGATTTTAGGTGCTATATTCAACCTTATATATTTAGAGTTGATTTTTATCTGTGGATTAAGACAGAGGTCCAGTTTCGCTCTTTTTAATGTGGCTGTCCAATTTTTCCAACACTATTTAATGACAAGACTAGTTTTACCCACTGTATATTCTTGATTCCCATGTCATAAATTAATTAACCGTATGTGTGGATTTATTTCTGAGCTCTCTATTTTGTTCCATTAATCTATGTATCTGTTTTTATGCTAGTATCATACTGCTTAAATTACTATGGCTTTGTAATATAGTTTAAAATCAGGAAGTATGATGCCTCCAGTTTTGTTTTTCTGTCTCGAGATTGCTTTGGCTATTTGAGGTCTTTTGTGATTTCATACAAAATTTAGGATTATTCTATTTCTGTGAAAAATGTCATTGGACTTTTGATAGAGACTTCGTTGAATCTGTAGATTGCTTTGGGTAGGATGGACCTTTGACAATATTAATCCTTTCAGCCCATGAACACAGAATATCTTTCTATTTATTTGTGTTCCTCAATTCCTTTCATCAATGTCTTAACTTTTTACTGTACAGATTTTTCACCTCCTTGGTTAAATTTATTCCTAGTATTTTATTATTTTTGATGCAACTGTAAATGAGATTGTTTCTTGTTTTTAATGGGATTGTTTTCTTAATTTCTCTTTCTGATAGTTAATTGTTGGTGTATAGAAACACAACTGGTTTTGTATAATGACTTCTGTATGCAACTTTACTGAATTCATTTAGTAGTTCCAACAGTGTTTTTGGTGTAGTCTTTAAGGTTTCCTATATAAAATATCATACCTCTACAATTTTTTCCAATTTGGATGCCTTTTGTTTTGGTTTAATTTCTTGCCTGATATCTCTGGCTAGGACTTCTTGTAATAAGTCACATGAAAGTGGTGAGATTGGTTCTTTGTATATGGAAAATATTAACTTGTTCTTCACGACTGCCCACTGCAAAAATACCCTGATAAATAGTTCAAGTAAAGTCAGGTCCTTTCTTAAAGGAAAAACTTCCAACTTTTCACCACTGAGTGTGATGTTAGCTATGACTTGTCATATACGACCTTTATTATGTTGAGGTACATTTCCTCTATTCCCATTTTGTTGAGAGTTTATATCATAAGTGGATTTTTTGGTCAACAGATGCTTTTTCTGCATCCATTGAGATGACCATACGATCTTTACCCTTCATTTTATTAATGTGGTATTATCACATTAATTGATTTGTGGATTTGAAAACATCCTTGTATCTCTGGAATAAATCCCACTTGATCATGATGTATGATCCTCTTAATGTACTGATAAATTCAATTTAATTCAATTTGTTGAGGATTTTTACATCTGTGTTCATCAGGGATATTGGCCTGTAATTTTCTTTTCTTGAAGCATGCTTATCTGGTTTTGGTATCAGGGTAACTCTGGCTTCATAAAATGATTTTGGAAGTGTTCCCTCCTCTTCTATTTTTTGAAAGAGTCTGAGAAGAACTGGCATTAATTCTACTTTATATGTTTGATAGAATTTGCCAGTAAAGCCATGTGGTCTTGTACTTGTCTTTGTTCGGAGGTTTTTGATTACTGTTTCAATCTCCTTATTAGTTATAGGTCTGTTCAGATTTTCTATTTTTTTATACAGTCTGGGTACACTGTGCGTTTCTAGAAATTAATCCATTTCTTCTAGGTGGTCCAGTTCATTGGTATATAATTGTTTACAGAGTCTCTGATGATCTTTCATATTTCTGTGTGTCAGTTGTAATGTCTTCTCTTTAATTTCTCATTTTATTTGAGTCCGGTCTTTTTTCTTAGTACACCAACTAAGGGTTTGTCCATTTTATCTTTTTAAAATAAATAGCTTAGTTTCACTGATATTTTCTCTTTTTGTTTTAGCTTTTACTTCATTTATTTCTGTACTCTTTATTTCCTTTCTTCTACTAACTTTGTGCTTAGTTTGGTTTTGTTTTTTTTTCCTAGTTTCTTGAGGTATGAAGTTAGGTTATTTATTTGAGCTCTTTTTTTTCCTAATGTAGGTGTTTATATGACTATTCACTTCCCTCTTAGAAATGCTTTTCCTACATTGGTAGGGGTAATTTTTATGTTCTTTTACTTTTCTATATATACCAAACTTTCTAAGATGATATATTACTTTTACAATCAGAAAAAAAATGCTTATAATTTATTAAAAGGATGAAAATATTGAATAAAATGGGAACAGGTACTAGAAAAGACCACGCTGGGAAAGTATCCAGGTTATTCTAAGCTGCTATAAAAGTCTGGAAAAAAGTGAAAAATGTTTTAAACCAAGAATGATTTGAGGGTATCAGCATGCACAAACATCTGACACAGAATGAACAAAAAGGGAATAAAGAAACATACACTTTGTTATGCATGGGTAATTCTATCAAAATTATCCCCTTTCAAATTCTGAGATCTATCTGTACCTAAATTCTTACAACAGAATAACCAAGTAAGTGGTCTGATGTTTCCCAGCAGTTACTGAGTTCTTTAACCAAGTTACATGATAGTTTGCAGAGATCTGTGAGAGATGATAATAACAGAGAAAGAAAAGGAAGCTTGACTGAGACAGAAAACAAACTGCCTGATTTCATTTAGTTTTCCAAAAAGTCAGTCTTGAAGAAAATATACAAATGATCTAACGTACAGTTTTTGAAATTGCAAAAGCAATCCATTATTTGATAAGGAAGTTTAGCTATAAGCACCAGAATATATTTAATAAAATATAAAAAAATAGAGCACAGCAATATACTCCAAGTTGTTAGAGTAAGAATTGTTTCAATTTTTATTTCAATTTCATTTGTATATTTATACCTGCTGAAAAATGGCTCATAAATATAAATTTTATTTCTTTACTAACAGGTTGTGGTAAAAAACGAAAACAAAAATGTGAATACTATCTATCTGAGTTACCTTCAACTCTTAAGTTCAGTCATTCTAATTTTGCTATTCCTTTAACAAATTTAATGAATGCCTGGAGGGAAGGAGGGAGGAAGAGAGGGAGGAAGGGAAGAAGTGAGGGAGCTGGTAAAGGGGAGGGAGTGACAGAAGGAGGGAGAAAAGGAGAAGAGATAGGGAAACAAAAAGTGTTCCCTAAGAAAAGTGCTAAAAGTCTTCTGGTGGGACATTTTTAAAGTCCCCCTGAAGGCTAAAAGAGAAAGAAAACAATGAGAAAAAAAGAAAATATTGGAAGTTGGTGATACAGAAGGTAGAAAGAAACCTATCAGGGAACTCTGAGTAACTGTGCTAGAGGACAGCATTAATCTCTGAAGGAGACTGCAATCAAAATCCAGTAGACATGTATAAACCCATGCATGCACACATATATACACATTATTGCACGTGAATCTATGGAATGTGTTACCATAGTAAGGATATTGTTATGAAATGAATGTTTATGTCCCTCCAAAACTGTTGAAATCTTAGTTCCCCATGTAATAGTATTAGGTGTCATGCCTTTGCAAGGTGATTAGGTCATGAGGGTGGAGCCCTCATGAATGATAATAATGTCCTATTATAAGACTCTCCAAAGAGCTCTTTCATCCTTCCACCACGTGAGGACACAGTGAGGAGATGGAAGTCTATGAACCAGGAAGAGGTCCTTCACCAGATACAGAATCTGCTGGCACCTTGACCTTAGACTTCCCAGCCTCCAGAACTGTGAACAATAAATGTCTGTAGTTACTCGGTCTATGGCATTTTTGTTATGGTAGCCTGAACAGACTAAAACACATACCGACAGTGTTCAATGTTTAAATGTACATTTTGAATAAATACATACATACCTTTCAGGAGAACTTTATTGATCCACAAAGCTAACTGACACTTGAAGATGCATGCTCTTGTTATGGGTCAAAGATAACTTCAGGCCACTACAACAGAGTTCTCCGTTGGCAAATAGGAAGTACAGAAGAATCAAGAAATAAAGATCTTCAACTGCAGGTGAGTTCTTCAACTGAACTGAAAAACAGGAAACACCTAGAAAAAAAAATAGGTAAAATAGCTTCAAATATTCCCATGCCAGAAGGAACTCTAAATCAAAGCAAATAATACCAAAGACAAGCTAAAAAAATTTGTCATAATATTTTAGGCTCCTAAGGGACAGATGTTACCCTATTCATTAATCAATCTTTCCATTATCTATTTTAACTCCTGGAAGGAAGGAAATTATTTTATAATACCTACAATAAAATGTATTATAATACGCCCCCCAAAAATCCAAAAGACCTCAATATAAAACAAATCACCTGTTACAAATTCATTTCATTGAAATGAAATAAAAGTGTTCAAATAGCAAACACACTATTCTAATATCTATAAAATAATATCAAGTATTAAAATCACATAAAATAAAAAATGGAAATGACATTTGAACACAAATATAAAAATAATTCCATTGAAAATGGATACCAAAGCATTAATAAATGTAAAATTAAAATACAGAGGTATCAGTGTGGCAAGTATTATTTGTAAATTAAAAATAAATTTCCATAGCCTTTTTGTCTATAGAAAAAGAAAAATTTCTTATCACTCTTAATAACATACTGGTACAAATCATATCTGACACAGATATACAAGTATCTCTATCTAAAATCTGCAAGAATGACAACTGATTTCCTATAGTTATCCAATTTAAGTAAAAAAAAAAAACTCGTAATAAATAATTAAACGTATTGTTATCACTTTCCTCTAGATTTCATTCTATATTCATTTATTTTACTCCTAATAACATGTTAGAACTTATTAATGGCTGAGCATATGTATTAATATAAAAGGACAATAGTAAATAGGTAATGTAAAACAGAGATCAATAACTGAAAAATCTTAGGATAATAGGTGTAACTAAAACCTACTAGATTGAAAAGAAATTAATTACTTACAACACATTTTAGCATCCTATGCTACTAAAACCAAATAACAAAGTATGATTTCTAAAGCATATGAATGTAGCACTGATTTCTAGACAGATTTCTTGTATTGAATACAATTCGTGTTTTGTTTGTTTACGAGAAGGATTTAACACATTCTAATGTAGCGCTTCCTTATTTTTAACTTTCAAACTTCCCTGAAAAAGTTACAAACAACACACTTCTAAATCATGTAATATACATATATAAAATATTTAAGTATTGTCAGCACCTCCTTGGACAGCAGTATAGTCACATGGTTTTTCTGAATGATTGAACTAAAAATCACTATACCACGAAAATAAAGCAAGTCTCTATTTCTCATCTTTCCCTTGTAAATAAAATACAGACCATTTTTATTCTATGGATGATTCTGTAAGAGTGAAAGACATTCAAGTATCTTTCAACTATTTCAGCACAAGTGTATTTGATGAATGTGTGTTTATGTAATGTGTAAATACTAGTAATATATCAATACTATTCAAAGAGTGATGGCTATTCTTTCAGAAAGTGTGATAGTAACCAAAAGAAAAAGTGACATTACAAACAGTGTCCTCAGTGGTTGTAATTTGTTCTTTTTTTAAATACACACTTTACAAGCAAGTCAACTTTAGATTTCTTACACTGCTAGGATTGTAACTTACTTCCTTGCTCTGACATCAGAAAAACCAAGAAAAGGGGGAAAAGACTATAGGCAGAATGAGAAAACATAAAGGCTATTATCTGCACAGTGAGACTATATGAAACAACTACACTTCTTCAGGAATCTACATACAGAAAGCATGTTTATCATAGTCTCACTGAAAGGATATACCAGTTCTTTTTCTAGTTATTCTCTATGGAATTGCATAAATACTGAGAAATCTAGAAATAGACATACACATGCACATATAAAAATTATTGTCAGTGTATAAGTTACTGCTGCCCTGGGACTGCAATAATTTATGTAACATCTGTTTTCATATTTTTCTAATTTTTTTTTCCTAATTAACATGCATATTTAACGCATAAATGCTCAGACTACCTCTTTTTCCTGCTGACTGTGTCTCTTTATTTTTGAAGTTGTGCACTCCTAGGGAGAATTCAGGAAAGATGGAAACCAAAATCTTATTGAAAGCACTAATTTTAAAATGTAAACAAGGTACTAAACCAGTTTTCAAGAAAATACTAAAGTCTTAAGAGTTTACATAAGAACATCTCAGTCTGCCAACAATAGTCATGCAGTAAATTAAGGTCCGAATATCAAAAAGCAACATAAAAGCATAATTCCACTATTATATTAATCTTCTTGATTTCTCTTTAGCTTCTATAAGAGCTGAGAAACCTATCATAACATCTATGATTGCCTGTCTTTGTAAATTTTGGTAATATTTTAGAATTTTTATGCCTCAAGCAACTAACATAAATAAACAGGTTTTATATAATAAACATGAAGAAGTATATAACAAACTATTTTTGAATTGTAAACTTCAAATATTTTGGAGATGCAAGGAAAGCAGAACATTTTCACTTTAAAGTTCATTCAAGTACAATCAACTTCTGGAAGCTCAAAGTATTACTTATATATATATTTTAATTAAAAAAGTAAAATTGGAGGCTGATCAAGACAATGCTACAATAACTACAGCACTACCAACTAACGATGCCCAAAATGCCAACACTGTGACTCCATCTGTATATCTCACTTTAGAATTAATCACTTTGGATTTTAATTGTCTAGTTATGTACTTCATTCAGTCATATTTCTCATCTGTTATCAGGACTGTTTGTAGACACTGAAATTGTTTCAGCCCTCCTAGAACTTACAATTTATTTGGAAAACAGACCACACCCAATAACCACACAATACACAACTGCAAACAGGGATAAATGTTATTGAAAATATGGAAGGTGGGGAGCCATGAGATTTTATAACAGGAGGTTTGATTTAGCCCTGAAATGAGCAAAGACCTACTGCAAGACTGTTTAAGATGAGATTGGAAAGGTATGGGAAGAGTCCCAGTCTGGCCACAGTAAGTACAAAAGTCTGTAAGGTCTGACAATTGAGTTCACGAACTTGCCACTGTGTGCTTATGCTGGTAGCACTGTCCAACTGACTCAGCAAGGTGTCATAACCTTGGTATAACTGTGTCTCACAGCTGTGTTCACCTCAATGTGTGGCAATGTCTTGCTGGGTGGTGTTCATTATTCTTGTTGCAGGTTTTTGTGTGCCTTTGTGAGAATGCCGGAGCTCAAATTTGAGCAATGAACACATGTTAAATTTCTTGTTAAACCTGCCAAGAGTGGAAGTGAAATCAGGAACATGTTAGTCGAAGTTTATGGGAATAATGCCATGAAGAAAATGGCAGTGTACACATGGATTAAACATTTTTCTGAGGGGAAAGAAAGCATCACTCATGAAGAGAGGTCAGGGTGGCCAGTAATGAACAGATCTGACAAAAACATTGCAAACATTCACTGAAATGTGCATCAAAATCATCAATTGACTGTGAGAAGCATGGTGGACCAAGTAAACATCAACAGAGAAACAGTTAGGAAAATCTTAACTGAAAATCTTGGCATGAGAAAGGTGTGTGCAAAAATGGTCCTGAAGAAGCTCACTGATGAACAAAAGCAAAGGAGAGTCTAAGTTTGCCAAGGCCTTTTGGAGAGGTAAGACAATGTTCTGGGCCGTGATACCACTAGCAATGAAACATGGGTGTACCAATATGATCCTGAAACAAGGCATCCAAGTGCACAATGGAAGTCAGCCAATTCTCCACAACCAAAAAAGTTCCATCAGTCCAAATCAAAAATCAAAATGATATTGCTAAACTTTTTTATGTCTGAGGGATTTTGCACTATGAATTTGTATCAACTGAACAGTCAACCTAGTTTACTATTTGGAAGTGCTAAAAAGCTTGCATGAAAAAAACAAAAATGACCTGAACTTTTCACCAACACCTCATGGCTCTTGCATCTGACAATGTACCAGCTCACAGGGCACTGTCTGTGAGGGAGTTTTTAGTCAGTACATAAATAACTGTATTGAAACACCATCCATACTCACCTGATCTGGCCCGCAATGTCTTTTTATCTTTACCCAAAGATAAAGGAAATATTGAAAGGAAGACATTTTGATGACATTTAAGACATCAAGGGTAATACGACAACAGCTCTAATGGCCATTCCAGAAAGAGTTCTGAAACTGCTTTGAAGGAAGAGGCACTGGCATCGGTGCATAGCTTCCCAAATGGAGTACTTCAGAGGCGACCACAGTGATATTCAGCATTGAGGTATGTCGCACTTTTTCTAAGATGAGTTTGCAAACTTAAATGTCAGACCTCTTAAAAGCAGTTATGAGATAAGCATATTCAAAGTAAAGAAAGAGAAGCAGAGAGGCCATCACAGCTAGAGAGGGAATGCATTCGAAACAAAATGGGGCAGAAAAAGTAAATAAGGAAAAGTTATAGAAACCGATGTATGTACAATGCCAAAGAGAACTTTTAGTGGTTTGTAGATTTTATCTTCTATTCTTTCTCTTGATGCTAACAAGATAACTTCTCTTCTCTATATCACGGTTGCATTTAGGATCAAGCTCTGGATACCAAATTCAAATAAGTTTAAGAATACAAAACAAGAAACTCATTCATGTTATTTAAATGAACCAAAAGAAGGTGGGTCAATTCTGAGAGATTCTGTGGATACCTGAGTTTCATTCCAACCTTAAAGACCAGCCTAAATGCCTGTGAAAAATTAGAAAATATCAGGAACTGTGCTCTCTCTAAGCAAACTGCAGATTCAACCTGACTTCAATAAATAAAAATTCCCTTAAGATTATGTTAGTTTTTGTCCATTTCCTTTGGCAGACATAAGGCAAGGGACTTTTCAAAGTAGACATCCTTCATAGTACAATAAAGACACAAACATATTTGTAATTAAAGTATTCTCCTCTTTTAAGTATGTTGCTGTAACTAGAATAAAAATAAGATTTTTGAAAAAATTATTTTAGATAAAAACAGGCTGAAACTTAGCATTGTCTATAATTTTATTTTGTGTTCTAAATTATCAGTTCCAGACTTATTACATTATTCAACATCTCATTAACTTCTCCTCCTTATGTTATTCCATTTGTTTCAGAGTTCCTTTTGTTTTTAATCTATTGCCTTTTTGTAACATCACCTGTCTGTCTCCTTTTATCCAATAAACACTGTAATTTATCTTGCTCAAACTACAAAAAGAAAAACTCAACCATACTTGACTGCACTGGAAGAAAGTCTATGAAAAGAAGTACTGTCCCAAGTTATTCTAGAATTCTGAGGAAGCCTTAGTTCTCTGAAAACAGAAGTGGGCAAAACTAATTAAAACCAGAGAGAGAATAAATAATAAGTTAGCTCTACAAAGGACTCAATTATTTAAGATCTATTTTTTCTGCTTAGTCACTCATGATTTCCTCATCACTAACTTCACTACCATTGTTCCTTTATTAATCTCACTGCCTATTAGCTGTTTCTAATAAATGAATAAATGAATGAATCAAAGAATGAATGAATGAAATCTAAACTGGATAATTTTGTTAATCATTAGCAGCATAGAAAAATGGCTGAATCAATTACTGGTACTTAGTATTTTAGGATGGTAACTCCAATGGAGGTGTAGAGTACTAACAACCAAACTACTAGAGTAGCTATGGAAATGGAGGACTGAGAGACAAAAGAACATGAGAAAAATGGTGGTACCTAAACACAGAAATGGAAGAAGAATAAATATAGTAAATTCCAAGGTTTCTAATCTAGGAGTTAGGCAGATTATCTGTGTCATAAAAGAAATAACAAAAAGGTGGGAGTAGGAGATTAAAAAGAAAGGTAAAAAGCACATACTATATAACTTCAAATATACAGCTACCTCAGTATCTTGCACCCCCATAAGATATGATGAGAATGAAAGAAGGAACAAATAAATTATCTCAAATTTTAATTCTGTTAACTTTTATAACATTAAGTACTTTGAACTCACTGACTAAAGTGAATTTTAGAAAATAAATCTTGCCACTAATTACACAACTATTTGAAATTTCATTTCATTTTAGAAAGTCTTAATTCTAAAAAACACTATTGCAAGCCTAGAAATATCTCCAATTGAGAATTCTTTTTAAATAGTTGCTACATAGTGGTCTCAATGATTCATATAATATCTCACTTTGAGCTATTAATAGCTATAATAACCCAGCTGAATATTAAAGTTTACATTAGGTTGTTTAGGAGGTTTGATACTAACACTCCATTAAACCAAAAAATAAAAACAAAAAATAAATCAATTTTTAAAATGGGCAGAGAACCTGAACAGGCATTTATTTCTCCAACAAGGACATATAGATGGCCAACAGAATATGAAAAATGCTCAACATCACTAATCACCAGGGAAATGCAAATTAAAACCATAATGAGATATCACCTCATACCTGTCAAAATGGCTATTATTAAAAAACCAACAAGTGCCGGCGAGGAAATGTGGAAAAGGGAACCCTTGTATACCGTTGGTGGGATTGTGAATTGGTGGAAAACTGGAGGTCCCTCAAAATTTTAAAATAAAGCTGTCAAACAACCCAACAATTCCACTTTTGGGTATTTAGCCAAAAACACACAAACAAACAAACAAACCAAAAACAGAAACTAATTAGAAAAGATATCCACACCCCTATGTTCATTGAAGCATTATTTACAATAACTAAGATAAAGAAGCAACCTAGGGGGTCCATCAATAGATGAATGGATGAAGAAGATGTGGTCTCTCTCTCTCTCTCTCTCTCTCACACACACACACACACACACACACACACACACAGAGAGAGAGAGAGAGAGAGAGAGAGAGAGAGAGAAGAATATTACTCAGCAACAAAAAATAAAATCTTGCCATTTGCAACAACATGGATGGATCTAGAGAGTATTATGATAAATGAAATAAGTCAGAGAAAGACAAATAACAGATGATTTCAGTTATGTGTGGAATCTAAAAAAAAATGAATAAACAAAACAGAAAAAGACCCACCCAAACAGAGCACAAACTGATGGTTACCTAAGGGGAGGGATGTGAGGGATGGGTTAAAGAAAAAAAACAACACTCCAGCAAAATAAATACATGAAGATCACACATGTATCAGTACTTTCAATCTACTAATTCAATAAAACAGCAGTGAATTAATTTACATTACTAATGCCATTTTTTTGCTACTCAGAAAGATAACTTCTTAAATGTATTCTTCAAAAACACATTTAAAATGTTTAGATTCCAAGCAAATTTATTAAAATGGCTTCATATTGCAAAATGTATTAAAACTAAGAATATTCAAAGTCTCATAGGCAAAATGCTCCATGAGGTTAAAACACTATAAATTGGTGAAATGAAAAAAGGAAAATCATAAACATAATATGGAGTATACCAAAACTTTCAGTTTTATAACAAAAAGAGTTATAAAACTGTTCTTCAAAATAAATGTACTTTTTTGGATATTTCTATTGCAAGCCTAGAAACATCTCCAATTGAGTACTCTTTAAACAGTTGCCAAGTACTGGTCTCAATGACTCATATCTCACTTTGAGCTACTAAAAGGTATAAATAACCGAGGTGAATATTAAAGTTTGCATTAGGTTGTTTAAGTAGGTTTGATACTACTCCATTAAACAAAACAAAAAGAATTCAATTTAAAAATGGGCAGAGAGTCTGAGTAGACAGGTATGAGGTGATGTGCAAGAAACCCAGATGAACTCTGAGGCAGCTGGTTATTACCCTCCAAGGGCAGAAGCCCAAGGAAGGCATCTAACTTTTAAGACATTTAAAAAAAAATTGCCCCAAGTCAATCTGTTAAGAAATGACCCTCTAAGTCTTTTGTGTTTATCTTTACAGTTACTCCTCTTATTCAAGTTAACAGAAAGGAGAGGTGACAGTAAATGCATAGTTAATTACCATGCTCCTACAAGGACAATTTCAATAAGGTTTGCTGAAGCCTTCAAAAAGGCCAGTAATGCTACTTAAAACATACTTCCCAGCCCTCTGTACTGGACCATTCATTCCATAAGTAAGTGAACACCGGGCCACCTCCCAGAGCAGTCTTTGTGGAAAGGGGGAAAAGAAAAAAGAAAAACTAAAGATTAGCTTACCTAATCTAAAATTATTGCTGCTTTTAAAATGATAGCCTATATATATTCATTGAAATTCTACTACCTTTCACTGAAAACATTCAGAAATGTCCTTATCTAAAGACTACCAACACGTAAAATGAACTCTGAAAGTTCTAACCGCCCTTCTGAGGAATGCCTGATGATACTAATTTCTCAGCCCACGATATTTATGGTGGAGGTGTGTGGAGAGAACGTCCTAAAAGTAAGACTTCTTTGTGTTTGTTTTAGAATGTATCATTTTATTCATTTCTTATAACAGCTGTATGAACAAGTCTTATTATTACCATTATTCCCACTCATACAATGAAAAAATGGAGGCATTGGGGCTCATAACATTACAATCTGTGATTCATGGAGCCCAGACATTGATTTCTCGCACTTATTTTCATCTGAACTACATTATATCTTGTATTTAGTACTGCAAGAAAGCTCTCTATGAAAAATACCCAGCCAAGCTCTGTACTTTAGTCAATGTGACAGACATTAATTTAAGATTAAACTTTCTAAGTGACAAATTCCTTGACACTTTTCAATATGTTATCCTTGATAGACCATACATATATATAGTTCAGAATCAGACTTTAAATGACATTCCTTCTCAAATATCCTTAAAACCAGGATGCAGGCTGACCAGATAAAGCCAAAATATATCTTGAGCCTCATTCACACAAACGTGCATTGAATACATGAGTACAGAGAAGAAATCTCCAATACAAAATTACCATACTAAAAATAAATAAAAGCAAAACTCCTAGAAAATTCAGATCTGTGGCCTAGTTCCACTTCACCCCAAAGTTGACATAATCAATTGGAAAGAGTTCCAAAGAGCTTATTAAAGTACTTCCTGAAGGGAATTTCAGATCTTCCTTATGAAGAACCTGTCCCTCTTGCCAGAGGGCTAGGCTGGTTCTAACACCTAACCCAGTTTCTCAGTCAGAGCGTGTTTAAAATGGGGCAGTAAGTTTCAGGTTAAGCCACTTCTAGCTCTTACAACAAAGGAATAACGTCAGCCAGAAAACAGAGATCACATGGTTGTTAAGATTTAACCATGAATATATTATGTATCAATTATTTTTAGGAAATAGATTGGTAAATCATTTTAATTCTCAAATATGAGAATTTTAAAATTACTAAATTCAAAAAACATTGTGGTGTATTTTCTTTTGACTATGATTACTCTATTTTGACCCTAGGTATCTTAGTATTACATATTCTGAGCTTTGTTTAACCAAGATTTGATGCTTAGAAAACACTTAACGTAGCATCATTCTATTAATTTACTAAGAGTCATGATATGTTAAGTTCAACTTAGTCTCAGGCTTCCACATGCCCAAAACATCCATCTTTAGATTGGTACAGCTCTCTTCTGAATCTTTTTCTTAAACAAAAACCTCTCTCTATAGCAAAAACTCTTTGCCAAGCAGTGGAGCTGCACTTTCTAATGGACCGGCCTTCCCAGCTACATACAATTAACAATATTAGTGTGTCTTTGCATGAATGAGTGATTCATTAACTTGATTTTTTAAATTCAATTATAAGTAATGCATTGAATTACATGTACTAAAATTGTCTGGTTTACCTGGCATTTTTAGCAACTGGAATTCTGCTCAACAGCACTTCTGATTTTTAGAACTTAAAATACCTTAATCATCCCACAATGGTTAAATTAGGTTCTGCTGAAGAGTTTGTTTGGGCACAGAAAACAGGACCAAATGTTTGAAAAGAAAAAAATACGCTTTTAGTAACCAGAAAATTTGATCATGCAGAAAAATTTGATCATGTAGGGAAACAACAAAGCTCATCATGTGCAGGAGTTCACTTTATCAATTTCTGTGCTTAAAGATCAGAAAGGGGCTTCATTTGGGGGAGGTATAACAGTAAATATTAACATACTCAATTGCAACAGACAAATCTTGTGAGGTTCTGTAAGTTAAGGAAAAAAAGGGCTTTGTTAACATCCAATAATGCAATTCAGAAATTATATTTATGCTATGTGTAATAATAGATGTTTTCATGCTACTGAATAGACTTTTGCACACAAAGATAAAGATCATTCACCAAATTACTGTTGACTACTGTCTTACACTCTGAAAAAAATGATAAATTATACAAGCCTGCTCTGTAGTTCTAGGCACATTTATCTTGCTAGACTCCATCTTCTAAACAGTGATAGACTAGAACAAAGGAAAAATAGGTCTTTTACTACTGCCCTCCTGACTGCCAAGTAGGGTCTAATTTTCATCAAGTACTTTTATTCTATTATTTTGCTCAAATCTTTACACCTATGATATATAGAACATGAAAGACTATAATTAATGCTAATACAAAAGAAAGGATTGGTACATTATTTTAATAAGGAAAATCATGATTAGTAACTACTAATTTATATGGATTTTTTTACATAACAATTTTTGGGATATACAAAAAAAAAAAAAAGTAAATGGGAGTTCCTTGGTGGTATAGCGGCTAGGCTTCGGCGCTCTCAATGCTGCAGCCTGGGTTCAATTCCCAGCCAGGAAACTACCCCCCACCCCCCAAAAAAGAAAAGTAAATAGCATAAGAAATGTTTAGTTTAATAGAATCAATTATGGGAGACTGTCCTTCAGAAGAGGAAAGTCAAATACAGCACTTTGTAATAGTAAATCTTTATAAGGGTTCAGCTCACACATTTAAAAAATCTTTTTGTTAAAATAAAAAAATACACTTTGACAAACAGGTCATTTCTATATTGAACAATAACAACAACAAAAAATAACCCAAAACTAGTAAATCAAATCACAACCCCCAAAGACGGATGAGCACACACACTCATTCATAGCCTCATATCAGAGAGGTAATCCCAACTCCGGCTCTGCTGTGAAACAGGAAGAGCTTAATCAAATTCCCCTGCAACAGTTAATTCAGTTTTATTGAAGAGAAAGATTAAACAGGTAGAAGCTGTTATAGCTATTAGATTTAAATTAAGCATTTTCCAGAAAATCTTTTTGGGAAGTAATATATAGATAATATACTAGAGAAGACAAGTGATCTTAAAAGTCAGGTAACTAGTTATTAAAGTAATAATTTTTTAAAAATCTTCATTATTTACAAGAAATTTAAGAGTATCATTAGATTGAGGTAATTATAACCCATTAATACAAATTACAACTTAAAATATTTTTTCAATAACATCTAGTGTGCACTATTTAAAAATTCCACATATCATAGTGAATAATAATGGAATACAAATTTAATCCATTTTAAAGTTTTACATATATACTGCACACTTTTTTTGCCCAAATTTGTAAGGGAAAAAATCAAGAAAGGCATTATACATGGGTAGTACTAATTCTGTATCTATATAAATGTTTTAAATTCTTTTATTTATGCTTATGAGTTAAAAGTATATCTCTAGAAATCAATAGCAATGACCATATGCAAAATAATACCCTGGAATATGATCACCGGTTTTGTTGAACTTACAATGAAGTTGCAACAAAAGCAATTTCAGCCAACGATTCAACAAAATGAAACGAAGAGTGGCATATTGTTGTCCACAGAGTAAGGGACTCTGACTTGATAAGATAGGTGACGCCAACTTCATTAACAGAGAGTGAACATAAAATTCCTTTATAATACAAAAAGCAAGTACCTAAATATAAAAAAACAAAATTTTGAATTAAACAATTAAAACAAAAGATTTTACCCCCACAAGTTTGGGCCAAAAACAGGCACATGTTATACACGGGAGCACATCATACATGGCAAAACACAGGATACCTTTACTTGGAAGTCTATATAAATTTGAATCCACATTATCAATCTCTCTGTACTCATTCTAATAGCTTACTATAGAAATGTTTTCTTTTTTATATATGAAAAATGCACTTATCAGAGATTATGAAGAAAAAGAAACCACAGTTGACCTTAAAAAAAAAAAAAAAAGGCCAATGCTAAAGTACTGCAAATTCATAGCTGACCCTCGAGGTCCCAGGTTTTAAGCCTGCTGACTTCTGAAGAGCTGCAATCAGTATCATAGCCTACAGGATTCAGAACAGGACCTATGGTCATCAAGGACAAAAATGGCTGTGCATTTCTTACAGAACAGACAAACAACCTTTTGCTTATAAAGTTTCCTGGAGATTTCATATTATTAAAACATTCCATAGTATGCAATCCATTTGGAACAAAACTATAATAGCATCATTTTGATAGATTCAGAAAATTATTTTGATAAATTTCAATGCCATTCCTGATTTTTAAAATGAAAAACAAACTTCAACTATAAAAAGAAAACTACCTTAAAGTGATAAAGTAAATGAAATGAACCTTTCCAAAAATCTGTATCAAACATAATACATAACAGTAACACATAAGAATCATTACCCCCAAGAGACTAATACAAAGATACCCACTATCACTTTTACTCAAGATTATACTGAAACTTCAAGACAGCAGTGAGACAAAATAAAAAAATAAAATAAAATAAAATGCATAATGAGCAAAAAAAGGAAGAAACAAAGTTGACACTTTTTTTAGACATCCAACAGGATCTATAGACACTGTATTAGATAAGAGAATTCAGAAAAGTTTGCTGGATATATACAAAAATAAGGCTTCTAATTTTGATTTACTATGTTGTCTGCTTTCGCTGTTCCAAGATTACCTCTTTTCATTTTTGAATCTTCTGCAGTTGGTCAAAGTCTTCATTAAGAGTCACCAACCAGAACTACACATTTATTAAGTGCTAAGTTTTAATAACAATGGTATAATATACTCCCTTTTCAGATCTGCTGCATTTTCAATGCATTCTATTCTGATACCAAATTGCCCCTGTAATTAAAATATCCTTTTAGTTACCATTTTTGGGCCAGATCATCAGAGTGGGCCACTATCTCTAAGTATACTCTCAAATCTCTCCAATATATCCTACTTCTTCCCTCTATCAGAATAAGTGAGTGACAACTCATTACTCTTAGTAAAACATAGCGCAATTTAAAGTATTACTTTGCCGCTGCCCAAAATGAGGGCACTTTGCCAGATCCCTGCCCAGCCATGCAACCTTCAGCGGTATTTCTGCACGTGTATCTCGTCATTTGCTTTATTAGCATTTTGCTTCCTAGACCTGAGTATTGTGCGAACCTCTGGAAATGCTTTATAAACGCTTCCAGAGGGTTCCCACTGTTTATACATACCACTCCACTAAAAAGGGCCTACTCACCATTCTTTCCATTTCCTATCTCTAATTTCTAATCCATGATAGATTTTTAAATTTTTCACTTATTTATTTCACATTTTACAAATTTTTTCAAAATCTAGCAAAAATATTAACATTACCTGCCTATTTAATTACTTAACTTTCCAAAAACCCTGACCATTTTTCTAATGGGTTATTTTTATTCAACATTATCTTTTAAAAAGTACAAATCCGGGGAGTTCCCTGATGGTGTAGTGGCTTAAGGCTTCGGCGTTGGCGCTGTCAGCGCTGCGGCCTGGGTTCGATTCCCAGCCAGGGAGCTACCCACATACCAAAAAGCAAAACAAAACAAAAAAAAAAAAAAAAAAAAAAAGTACAAATCCTTGTTTTATATAACTCCTGACTTTTTCTGAATTACTGAAATTGTTCTCTCCATGGTCCAAATGTAATGTCCTTTTCCAAGTCTTTATACTTCCTAATTTCTCTGTAGCACTGATAACCAGGATCTCCTACCTAAAATTCTCTTTCCCTTGTTTCTATAATTTTTTCCCAACAATAGACCCAACAGTTCTGACCCTTTTTCTGATGTGGCCACCTTCTTCATATATAGAAGTTCTCCAAGATCTAAGTCTGACTGATTCCTTTCTCATTTATCCCATCTCCCCCACTTTTTTTGGCTTAGTAGTCTCATTCAAATTTCATGCCTTCAGCCATTATCTTTTGTCCTCATGTCTCCAGTCCTGGCCTGGATCCCAAGAACTAGACCATGGCTGGCATGTCCCCAAAGGAGACACTGCCAGTTGGTTGGATGCTGCCTCAAATGACTTCTCAGCACTGCTCTGGAAGAGTCACTATACTATCAGATGCAGCTAGCACTGAAGAAGAAACCTACCTGTATCTCCAATCATTCCCTGAATGTCTCCACCTGACAGTCCATATCAGCAGCTTATAGGCAATATATCAAACACAGAATTCATTATCTTTCTCCAAAATTTTCCATTCCACTTGCATCACTTTGTAAGGAATTATCTTCAATAATTCTCTCCTTTGTACCTTCAGATCCATTGTTGCCATATCTTACTAACATTGTCGTGTCTGTTAAATTTGTCTTTTTATTCTCCAACATTATATACTACTGTAAGCATTGAATACCTCTTAACAAAGCTGCCAGAACTGCTAGCTTCCTAACTAGACTCCCACCTGCAGTCCCTTCCCCCTTTTCTTTCAATCTTACTAAGTGCTGCTAAAGGAATCTGATCATCTTATTTACCTATGAGCACTCAATGGCCACTCAAATTCCGTATTATTGCAATCAGTGTCCTCGGCAAAGGAGCTGTAAGGTTACTTCTAATCATACTTGTATGTTTCTACTTTATGTATTCTAATGAATATAACATTGCTATTCTTTAATCACAATGTTTCTTCTGGCTGACAGTCTGTCTTTTCTTCAGACTACAGAAAACTGGAGGGTGTGGAGAGAAAATTCAACAGAACCTGATAATGCAGCGGATAAAGGTGATGAGTGACACAGAAGAATAAAAAATGGTGTTCAGATTTCTAGCTTATACAATGAGATATATGAAAATACTAGTGACTTAAATAAAACAGAAGGCATTTAAGAGGAAAGGTCAGAACTTCATTGCAAAGTGACAGTGATGTCTCACAGTGGGAATGGGTACCAGATAGGCAGGTAGACATGTAGACCTTGATCTCGGAAGACAGGTGTGGACAAGATATGCTACTTTCAGAGTAACTGCAATAGAGATCATCATTCAACCGACTGCTTAGAGAGCTAATATAAACAGTGTAAAAAGACGACAGACTAGAGTTTTTAAGGAAGAGGCCTAGAATATGCTGTTAGAAGCCAAGTAGAGAAGGAAGAACTAGAAGATTGAAAAGGAAAAACCAGAAGAATGTTACAAGATAAGGTAGGAAAATACATTTAGAAAGAGTCATGGTCTGCAATGGTGAAGGCTACTGAGAGGACAAGTAAGAAAGTAAGATAAATATAAATGAAGAAAAAAAGAAGTCCATTAGATTTAATAACATAGAGGTCTCAATGGTGGCCTTAATTTTGACAATGGAGAAACTAGAGTGGAGCTGTTTGAGAAATTGGACTGGGAGGTGAAGAAAGGAAGGTGAAAAGCTGACAGAGACAACTCCCTAAAAAATGTGGCTATGAAAGGGAAAAGAGACATTATGGAGAATTACATATGACAGCACACATAATGCCTATAAAGCATTTCTCATGCAGTTGTATCTTTTCTACCATTTGGAAGCTATTAATGTAACATTCCCACAAAGATCAGGGATAAAACAACAATACCCACTATGCCCATTCCTACTTTTTTCTGGACATTCTAGTCCATGAAATCAGGCTATAGAAAACCATTAGAAATGTCAAAACTAAGAACTGGAAAAAGAGAAACAAAATTATTAGAGAAAAAAACTGTAGGTAAAAGAACTGGAAAGGAAAAATAAAACAATCTGCAGATTACCTGAGGGAATAACTGAAAAATCCTAGATAATCATTGATAAAACTCAAGAAATAAAAGAATCCAGCAAGGTAGTAAGACATCGATGAACATGCAAACATTATTAACACTCACATACACAAATAAAACCAGGCAGAATATATAATGAATGAGAAAGCCCTATTTAAAATACTAATAAGAAAGATTAAATACTTTGGAATAAACAGAAATGTTCAAAATCTATGTGAAGAAAAATGACCACTCTTAAACAATACAAAGGGCCAAACAACTAATAAAAAATACCTTGTCCTTGGTTAGGACGTCACAACATAAACATGTCATAAATTTACCAATTTCATTTAAGTCCACAAAAACACTAATGATCTTTTTGTGAAGCTAGATAGTTTGATATTAAAATTCAAATGTAAAAGAAAAGTTCAGGAAAAGCTAGGAAACACTGAAAAGACAGATATGGGGTGGGGAAACCTCATTAAAGCATACAATAGACATTAAAACATACTACAAAGCAACTGTAATTAGAACAGTGTGGTATTATTGCATGAATAGACAGACCAATGAAATGGAACAGAAAGTTCAGAAATAGACTCAGCTACGATAAAGGTGATTATCACAAAACACTAGTACATTTTATCAAATGAAGAGACATTCGGGAAGGAAAAAAAAGATAAAATCTGATGAGTTTCTGACAGCAAACACAAAAAGAAATTCCAAATGAACTAAAAAAAAATTGTTGAATTCTTCCTAAAACCTAAGAATTTATAAAAGAAAAAGCCTTTCTAACTTGAACCAAAATCCAAATATGAGACTTTTACATGGGGGGAAAAAAAAACCACAAGGAAACTCAAAAGGCAGATGACAACTAGGCAAAACATTTGCAATACATGTCACTGATAAATGACTAATATTGCTACAAAGAACCTTCAAAACTGAGGGAAAAAAGATCAGCTATCTTAGAGAAAGTGGCTATTAAATATATGAGAAGATTTTAAACTCCAATTAAGATGAATGCAAATTAAACATGCACTGAGATACAATTTCTCAACTATCAGATTGGAAAAAAATCAAAGGTATTTCACAGTATACTGTTAGCAAGGCTTGGGGAAACAGACACCCTCATACATTACTAGTGGAAATACAAAGTAGTACAACCCCATGTAGGGGAACTGAGCCATATCTAATAAAACTACGTAAGCATTTACCCTCTGAAACAGCAATCCCACCTCCAGGAATTAACCCTGAAGATAAACTTGCAACAATGTGAAAATACATCTGCACAAGGTTTTTCATCACAGCATTATTTACAACTGCAAAATACTGGATACTACTTAAATGCCCAGCATAAGAGAATGGTTGAATAAACTATGGTATAATCACATAATGAAGTAGTAAGCATCTGCAAAAATGAATGGGAAAAATCTCCATAAACTGAAACTGATTTTCAAGAGATAGTGGCAAATAAAAAAAAGTGGGTTGCCAAAGAATATAGATGAGGGCTGTCTGGAAAGTATCCAGCCGTGTAATATGAAAAGTAGAAGCATTTATAACTGGATTTTTTCCAGACAGCCCTTGTATAGTATGCTACCTTTCATAAGAAAGAAATAAAAATATATATATAAGAAATTAATCTGATTATCTTCATAAAGAGAAAGATAAACTAAAAACCAATAAAGTTGGTTACTTATAAAGGCTGGAGTGGGAGAAGGGAAATAGAGTGACACTTTTCTGAGTATATATTGTCATACAATTTTACATTCTAAATAAGAAAATCATCATTTTGTACCTATTCAAATCAAATCAACAAGGATGTGAAAAAGGAGGAAAGCACAAAAGCTGAAAGAAAACTACAATGAGTGAATTCAATTGTATTTCAAATTAATACTACATCCACACTTAAGGGATAAAAACTAAATGAGTAATCCAATTATGAGTACAATATTTGATTATGCATACAGAATTGAGTGGGGTGAGGACAGAGAACTTCAAGCAAGTCTTAAATTCGTTTTGGTAGACATGATGGTTATAGTGGTATAATGAACCAATTCTGAAACTATTTTAGATGTATTGATGAGTTCCACACATAATATGCTGATGTTGTTGAAGGTTGATATCCTCGCCATGAAAGAAGGAACACAGAAATTTGAAAACATGGAAGGCAAGAGAAAACCCTGTGAGAACAAATTAGAATAAATACACTAGTGTGAACCAATGGTATCTAAAATATATATGAGTATGTTTATTATTAGGCCTATATGTACATATTTATGTATCAATAGAGAAATAGGAAAATCTTAACTGAAAATCCTGGCATGCAAAAGGTGTGTGCAAAAATGGTCCCGAAGGAGTTCACTGATGAACAAAAGCAAAGGGGAGTCAAAGTTTGCCAAGATCTTTTGGAGAGGCAAGACAATGTTCTGGGCTGTGATATCACTGGTGATGAAACATGGGTGTACCAATACAACTCTGAAACAAAGCATCTAAATGCACAATGGAAGTCAGAGAATTCTCCACAACCAAAAAAGTTCCATCAGTCCAAATCAAGAGTCAAAATGATGTTTCTAAACTTTTTTATGTCAGAGGGATTGTTCATTATGAATCTGTACCAACTGGACAAACAGTCAACCAAGTTTACTATCTCAAAGTGCTGAAAAGGCTATGTATAAAAACTTTATTGACCTAAAGTCTTCACCAACAATTCATGGTTCTTGCATCACAACAAGGCACCAGATCCCATGGCACTGTCTGTGAGGGAGGTTTTAGCCAGTACACAGATAACTGTATTGGAACACCATCCCTACTCACCTGATCTGGCCCCCAATGTCTTTTCTCTTTACCTGAAGATAAGGAAAATATTGAAAGGAAGACATTTTTATGACATTTAGGACATGAAGGGTAATATCACGACAACTCTGATGGCCACTCCAGAAAAAGAGCTCCAAAATTGCTTTAAAGGATGGAGTAGGCACTGATGTCAGTGCACAGCTTCCCAAGGGGAGTACACTGAAGGTGACCATAGTGATATTCAGCAATGAGGTATGTAGCACTTTTTCTAGGATGAGTTCATGAACTTAATTATCAGAGCTTGTATATACAAGCCTGTATTTCCTGGCTCTGTCCTCTAAAGGGCCTAAAAGCCAAAACCCTGTAATGATGAGCATACTTCAGTAACAATGAGCAAGCACATTAGTGGCCAGATCTTGTTTGCTAATATTATTTGCCATTAAAATCAATCAGAGCTCCAGAGAAATGGGGGCCCAGAGCTGGGGCTAAATAGATGAAAGATAAACCTCTGACAACTTGTTTTGCCAGAAAGAAAGCACCATAAAACATGATAGGGAAATGCTATCCACTACTAATAACCTAACCTGGACAATTTGGGTACCAAATAAGTACAGTAATGAATTATAAACCATTGCAAAGAACACATATCTATAAGCTCATACCAATGATAAATAACTGAATACTCGTAAATAAAAAAATAAATCAGTCAATCAGTGGTTTTTGTTTACAGTAGGATGCTGACATTGACTGAGAGGAAGGCTGGAATTGGAAAAACAGCAGTCTGCAACCACTATAGAGAAAACTATACCAGGCAAGGATCATCAATAGATGCTAAATTTAGGTGAAATTTTGGATAAGGAACAGGGTATTTGTCTGATATTAAAGTATTTCCCCAAAGACTGCTTATTAATTTCAAGAGAAAAAAAAAACCTGTAACACCACAGTGGAGAACTCTTACTACACTCTGACCAAATGATCAAAATTAGTATCACCAGAGTGTTTCCACATGTGATATCCAGACAAGGATAGAGTACCATTTATGTAGTTCTGGATGTAATAAAGAAAAAGCAGACAATCCCAAAAGAGGAGTGAAAAACAGATAGACAAATGGAAAACTATATTATTAAAAAGTCATTTTATGTCAATGTCATAAAAAACAAAGAAAGACACGAAAACATTTTATTCTTGTGTGTGTGTGTCACAGCTTTTATTTTAGGTTTTAATATGGCCTATGGTCATCCAAAACCACCGCATTCCGTTTTCTCTTTTGAGGGGGTAGGTGGTAGGGGGATAAGGAATTTGATTTTCTTTTTTACATGTATCTGAAATTTTTCAACTATTTAGAATGAACATGTATTGCTTTTAATGGTAGAAAAAGTTATTGTTTTACTTGTACGATTTTTATTTAATAACATTTTTACAAATAGGAATAATTATAATTTTTTAAAACTTTTACAAACAATACTGTTAACAGTATTCTTAATTCATTTTCTTTCAAATCAGAGCAGGATAAGTATTTCATTTTACCTTTCATATGTTACCTTTCATAATTTGATTATCTACCTCTACCTCTGTATAACAAACCACTTTATTTTCAATGTGGGAAAAGACACACTGCTTTACAATGGCAACTCCAGATGACGTCTCCTTTTGCTAGGTAATTCCACTTTCATTGTGTTCTTCTTCTACATCACTTCCTCTTTAACTCTTTATTATCACTATTATTATTATTAGTTCCACATGTACAAAACAACATAGTGATTAGACATTTACACACCTCACAAAGTGATAATCCCAACAAGTCTACTTCCCATCTAAAACCACACATAGCTATTACACCACCATTGACTCTATTTCCTATGCTGTACTTTACATCCCGTGGCTATATATTTTTAATATTTGACACTCAATATTATATTAGTTTCAGGTATATAGCATAGTGGTTAGTCATTTATAATAATTTATGAAGTGATCCTCCCATAAGTCTATATTACCCATCTGAAACTACATAAAGTTTTCACAATATTATTGACTATACTCCCCATATTGTATTTCATAACTACCAATGTGTACTTCCTAATTCCTTCACCTTTCTCACCCATCATCCCAAACCTCCTCCCATCTAGCAACCATCAGTTTGTTCCTCTGTATCTATGAGTCTGTTTCTGGTTGTGTTTGTTCATTTATTCTGTTCTTAACATTCCACATGTAAGGGAGATCAGATTTCCTTAGCCTGATTTATTTCACTCAGCATAATACCCTCTAGGTCCATCCATGTTGTTACAAATGGTAAGATTTTACTTCATGGTAGAGTAATACTCCATTGTATATATGAGTACGTACCATACTTTCTTTATCCAATTGTTTATTGATGGACATTTCGGTTGTTTCCATGACTTTTCCATTGTGAAGAGCAATGTAGTACACATAGGGGTGCATATATCTTTTCCAGTGTTTTGAATTTCTTTAGATAAATACCCAGGAGTGAAACTTCTGGGTCATAAAGTAGTTCTAGTTTTAATTTTTTGAGGAATCTTCATACTATTTTCCATATTCACTGCACCAATTTGCAATCCTATCAACAGTGCGGAATGGCTCTCTTTTCTCCACATCCTCCCCGTAACACTTGATTTATTAAAATGACCATTCTGACAGGCATCAGGTAATATTTCATTGTGGTTTCTATTTGCATATCTCTGATGATTAGTGAATTTGACCAAATTTTCTCATGTCTATTGGCCATCTATATGTCCTCTTTGGAGAAATGTCTATTCAGGTCCTCAGCCCATTTTTAAATTGAATTGTTTCTTTTGGTAGTGTTCAGTTGTATAAGTTTTTGGTTTTTGTGGTTTTTTTTTTTTTTTTACAAATTTTGTATATTAATCCCTTATCAGATGTATCATTGGCAAATACCTTCTCCCATTAAGTAGGATGTCTCTTTGTTTTGATGATGTTTCCTTTGCTATGAAAGAAAACTTTTTAGTTTGATGTAGTCAAAGTAAAGAAATGTAGTCCCATTTGTTTACTTTTTCCTTTGTTTCCCTTGCCCGAGGTGATACATCAGTAAAAATATTACTAAGGGTAATGTCTGAGAGTTTACTTTCTATATTTTCTTCTAGGACTTTTAATTTCAGGTCTCACATTTAAGTCTTTAATCCATTTTGAGTTTATTCTTATATATGGAATAAGAAGGTGGTGACGTTTCTTCTTCTTCTTCTTTTTTTTTTTTGCATGTATGTGTCCAGTTTTCCTACCACCATTGATTGAACAGACTGTCTTTTTACTCTAGTGTAAATTCATGCTTCCTTTGTCAGATTAAACGACCATATAGGCATAGATATATTTCTGCGATCTCTATTCTGTTTCATTGATCTGTGTGTCTGCTTTTATGCCACTACCATGCTGTTTTGATAACTATGGCCTTTTGATTACTATCAGGTAGCATGATATCATCAGCTTTATTCTTCTTTTTTATGATGGCCATGGCTCAGGGTCTTTATGGTTACAAAAAAATTTTAGAATTATCTGTTTTAGTTCTGTGAAAAATGTCATTGGTATTTTGCTAGGACAGCACTGAACCTATAGATCACTTTGGGTAGTATGAACATTTTAACTATATTAATTCTTCCTACCCATGAGCATGTTATATCTTTCCACTTATTTGTATCTTCTTTAATTTCTCTCTTTAATATCTAATAATTTTCTGAGTACAGCTCTTTTATCTCCTTGGTTAAATTTATTCCTAGGTATTTTATTTTTTTGATACAATTGTAAATGAAATTGTTTCCTCAATTTCTCTTTCTGATAGTTCATTATTGGTGTATAAAAATGCATCCAATTTCTGAATATAAATTTTGTATCATGCTGCTTTACTAAATTCATTTACCAATTCTAAGGGTTTTTTAAATGGAATCTTTGGTATCTTCTATATATAGTATCATGCCATTTGTACAGAATGATAGTTTTGCTTCTTCCTCTCCCATTTGGATAGCTTTGATTTCTTTTTCTTGTCTGAATGCTGTGGTTAGGACTTCCAGAACTGTGTTGAAAAAAAGTGGTAACAGTGGGCATCCTTGTATTGTTCCTAATCTTAAGAAAAATGCTTTTAGCTTTTCCCCACTGAGTGTATAATATTTGCTCTGGGTTTGTTATATTTGGCCTTATTATGTTGAGATATATTCCCTCTAATCTCACTTTGCTGAGAGATTTTATCATAAATGGATGCTGAATTTTGTCAGTTTTCCTGCATCTATTGATATGACTGTAAGATTTTTTTTCATTTTTTTAATGTGGTGTATCACCTTAATTGATTTGCAGATATTGAAGCAACCTTGCATACCAGGAATGAATCCCCCTTGATCATGGTATATGATCTTTTTATTATACTATGAAATTCTGTTTGATAATATTTTGTTGAGGATTTTTGCACCTACATAGGGTGCCAAAAAAATGTAACACACTTTAAGAAAGGAAAAAACTGTATTAAAATTGCAATACTTAATATATTCCAATAACAAAAGATGAATGCAAGTCACAACTGACTTCTGCAACTACAAGAGGGGCTCGAAGTGGTTACCATCAGTGTCCACACGCTTGTGATTATGGCAAACTACAGCTTGAGCAATGTGATTACAGCAAACTACAACTTGAGCAATGCTGACAAAGTGCCCACTTGTATTACTGTACATTGCAGTTTCAATTTCTTCCTGAAGCACCACCAGTGTAGCCAGCTTTCTACAGTATACCACATCCTTTAAGGTCCTCCATAGGTAGAAGTCATGGGGTGTTAAATCAGGAGAACATGGGAGAAACTCAAACAATGTTCTCAAATTTCAAATGGTCTTGAACTCCTCGAACAACCACCATGCTTCTGCCATTTTCTTTGACTGTCCTGGTTGTCACATAGTAAGGCTAGCATTCACTTGATTAATGCCATCTTTTGAGTGAACATAATACTACACACTGTTACCATAATTCAACTGAACTTTGAAAAGTAATACATAGATAACATCTATTAAAATGTGTATATATATATTTTTGGCACCCTGGTACGTTCATTAAGGATATCAGCCTATAGTTTTCTTTTTTTTTTTTTTTTTTTAATGTCATTGTCTGGTTTTGCCATCAGGGTAATGGTGGCCCTGTGAAATGACTTTGGGAGCCTCCTATCCTCTTGGACTTTTTGGAATAGTTGAGAAGAACAGGTGTTAATTCTTTTTATAACGTTTGGTAAAACTGACCTGTGAAGCCATTTGGTCCAAGACATTTGTTTGTTAGGAGCTTGTTGATTACTGATTCGATGTCATTAGTAGTAATTAGTCACTTCAGATTTTCTGTTTCTTGAGTCAGCCTTGAAAGATTGTATGCTTCTAGGAATTTATCCATTTCTTCCACATTCTCCAATCTGTTAGCATATAGTTAGTTGTAGTATTTTCTTAAAATTGTTTGTATTTCTGCAATGTCCATTGTCACTTCTCCTCTTTTATTTCAGGTAAAGATCTGTCAATTTTGTTTTTCTTTTCAAAACACCAGCTCTTGGCTTCATTAATATTTCTAGTGGGTTTTTTTCTTTTTGCATCTATTTCATTTATTTATGCTCTGATCTTTATTATTCCTTGCTTGTATTCACTTTGGGCTTACTTTGCTGTTCTTTTTCCAGTTCCCTTATCTGTAAAGTTAGACTGCTTGAGATGTTTCTTGTTTCTTGAATTAGGCTTCAATTGCTATAAATTTTCCTCTTAGTACTGCTTTCACTGTGTCCCATTAATTTTGAGTCATGTTTTCATTTTTATTTGTCTCAAGGTATCTTTTGATTTCTTCACTGATCTCATTATTGACCCATTCAGTATTTAGCAGCATATTATCAGCCTCCATCTATTTGTGCGTTTTTCAGTTTTTTCTTATAATTAATTTCTAGTTTCATACCATTGTGATCAGAGAAGGCGTTTGATATGATTTCAATCTTGTTAAATTTACTGAAACTTGTTTTGAACTGAACGTATATTCTATCTTGGAAAATGTTCTATGTGCACTTGAAAAGAATGTATGTTCTGCTGCTCTAGGGTAAAATGTTCCAAAAATATCAGTTAAATTTATCTTATCTAGTGTGTCAATTAAGGTCACTGTTTCCTTGTTGATATTCTGTCTGGAAAATCTGTCCATTTGTGTCAGGGGGGGTGTTAAAAGTTCCCTACCTCGATTGTGTTACATCTCTGCCTTTATGTTAGTGTATATATATTTATATTTATACACACACACACACACACACACACACACACGTATTTAAGTACTCCTATGCACAGATGTTTACTAGAGTGATGTCCTCTTGTTAGATTGATCGCTTTATCATTGTGTAATGTCCCTCTCTCTTATTAATAGTCTTCATTTTAAAGTCAATTTTGTCCAATATTGCTACCCCAGCTTCTTTCTCATTTCCATTGTGTGAAACATCTTTTTCCACCCCTTTTCTTTCAGTCATATGTGTCTTTCAATCTGAGGTGGTTCTCTTGTAGACAGCATATGTATGGGTCTTGTTTTCTTATCCATTCAGCTAACCTATGTCCTCTTATTGGAGCATTTAATGCATTTGCATTTAAAATGATTTGTGATGGTACACAGCTGTTGTCATTTTATTATTCATATTTTTACATTCATTTGTTTGTTTTCCACCTTCTACTTCTTAAGGAAGTGCTTTTAACATTTTTTGTAATACTGGCTTGGTGGTAATGAATTCCTTTAGCTTCTTCTTGTCAAGGAAGCTTTTCATCACTCCTTCAATTTTTAAATGATAGCCTTGATAGGTGGAGTAATCTTGATTGTAGCTCTTGTTCATCATTTTGAATATCTCTGGCCACTCTTTTTTGGTCTGCAAAGTTTCTGTTGACAGTCTTATGGGAGATCCCTTAGAGGTAACTAGTTGTCTTTCTCTTACTGCTTTTAGGATTCTATGTTTTTAACCTTTGCCATTTTAATTATCCAAGTAATGTGTCCTGGTGTGGGCCTGTTTGGATTCACCTTGTTTGGGACTCTGTACTTCCTGGGCTTGTATATCTATTTCCTTCACCAGGTTAGGAAAGTTTTCAGTCATTACTTCTTCAAATAGCTTCTCAATCCCTTGCTCCCTCTCTTTCCCTTTTGGTATTCCTCTGATGTGAATGTTGTTAAGTTTGATGTTGTCCCAAATGCCCCTTAAACTGTCATCTTTTTTTAAATTCTTTTTTTCTTTTTTGTTGTTTTGGTTGGATGTTTTCTATTACCTTGTCTTCTAAATTGCTTATTTGATCCTCTCCTTCATCTAATCTGCTATTGATTCCTTCTAGTGTATTCTTCATTTGTTATTGTATTCTTTATTTCTACCTGGTTCTTTTTTATGGTTTCTATGTTCTTCTTTATGTTTACTTTCTCTGTGTTGAAGTTCTCACTAAATTCCTTAAGCATTCTTATAACCAGTTTTTTAAACACTGTCTCTGGTAGGATGGTTGCCTCGTTTCATTTAGTTCTTTTCCTGGAGGTTTCTTCTGTTCTTTTATCTGGGACATGTTTCTTTGTTTCCACATTCTAGCTGCCTCTCTGTGTTTGCTTCTAATGTATTAGGTAGATCTCCTATGTTTTCCAGTCTTTACTGGGTGGCCTTATGTACTATGTGTCCTGTGTGGTCAAATGATGTAGTGTCCTGATCACCTGTACGTATGTTCCAGAAGTGTCCCATGTGTGTTGTATGTATTCTCCTATTGTAGGTGAGCTTTGATTGCTTTTGGCATGTCAGTGGGTGGGACTAACTTCCAGGCTGACTGGATATGAGGATTGGCTTTGCACACAGTGTATAAGCAACTGTGTGGGGGTTGACCCCTCAGAGAAGGATTCACCCCAGTGGGTTTTTGTGCCTGTTGAGACCACCCTTTGGGTTTGCCACTTGTAAGGCTAACTAGATTGTGCTCTGGTATGGTCTGAAGTCAGTCTATGAATGTGCTTTTTCTGATGTCTCTTGGGAGGGACTCCCTTGCCAGCTAATTTCAGTTTTGACTGTGACCAACCCAGGGCTACCTGGTTGGAGTTCCAAAGCTATATGTGGTTGGTTGTTGCAGAGTCCAAGGGAGTCACAAGGCATACCTGGCAGTTTTTACAAAGTTAATGTTGATTCAGTTCTTGTGCCTGTGCTGTGACCACTTCACAGAATGCCCTGAGAATACCATAACCAGTCACTTCTCATCTTAGGCCCACAAATACCCAAGAGCCACACAAGAGAGGCTATAGTGCAAGTTGTGGCTGACTGTCCACCATCAAAAGTTCTCCAGACTGCTGCAGGCGTTCCACTGCTATAAAACCCTTCCAAAGTTTGTGGGGTGGGGCTGGCCACCTAGGAACTGAGAGTTTTCTGGTCAATGCAGCACTAGCTGGGTGGAGCAGGGACCCAAGGTATCACTAAGGTGGTACGCACACACCGAGTTTGCCAGACCAACACAGTCTTAGTTTTGGCCCTCTGGGGTAGGTTTCAACATGAAAAAAATGGTGCCCTCCTGTATGCTACAGGTGAGTCACACTCTACACTAAAACAATAGTGGCTCTCCAGCCCTTGCCCAAACCCACACTGCTCAGTCTTTCCCCATATTTCTCTGTTGCCTCTCAATTTGGAGCCGAGGTTAAGTGTTTGCAAGTGAGTCTATGTGAAGGCACTTTAAGAGGATAAGTGGGTTCTAGCCTCCTTCCATCTCACTAGCACAGATGGACAGAGTCCTTGTTGATTTTCACTGCCAGATGTTGTAGGGACTCCTCTTCCTGGCCCAGGATCATTTGGCTGGGGAACTCAGTCTGGAGCTAGATCTCCTTCCTCTTGAGAGGGTACCTCTACCATCAAGGTGCTTCTCCCTTCAACCACTACCTGTGGGCTGGTGTCAGCCAGTTTCCTGTCTCTACCATTCCTAGCAGTCTCAATGTAGCCTCTTCTTTATATCCTCTATTATATGGGGTTCTGTTTAGCTAGTCTTCAGATGATTCTTAAGGTTGACTGTTCTATAATTTAGTTGTAATCTTGATATGATCCAAGGAGGCAGCAGGCATAGCATTTACTTAATCCACAATCTTGGACCTTCTCTGGCATGGAACCATTTTAAATGAAAGAAGGTTAAAGAGATATGACAACTAAACAAAATACCTGATTCAAGACTGGATTCTTACTGAAATGGGAAAATGCTATATAATGAATATTACTGGGTCATCTGAAAAATCTGGGATATGGATGACAGATTAGATGTATATTAATGTTAAATTTACCTAAGCTGACCATTGTACTATAGTTATGACAGAGAATATCCCTATTCTTAAGAAATATACACTGACATACTATTAGGAGTAAGTGTTATCTCTGTTCAAATGGTTCAGAAAATAAATTGTGTATATTTTGAGAGAGGAAGAGAGGATAAGTGTCCAAATAATAAAACAAATGGGATAAAACATTAACAGTGGGAGAACTGAGTAAGGAGTATATTATTCGTACTCTTAGAACTCTTCCATAAAATTCAAATTATTCCTAGTTAGAAGTACTTTTTAACTATTTTACCCACCATATTATTTCCATATTTCAATTAAAAAGAGAGGCCTCATGATGAGACGTAATTAGGACTGATAAACGCAGCCTGTCTTATTCCAGTATCTACCACTGGTTTTGACTATCATAATACACTACATTTGGGGTATTAGATATAGCCACACCTTTAGTTCTTAGACATCCAAGGTTGTCTAATCGTCCCTAGCTTACATTTTGAAGTGCTGCCTTCTAATTGTCTTCCCTCTGTTTTCCCTAACTGCAGGCCCCTATCACTATAGTTGTATCCTGTCTCTGGTTCTCCAGCATGTAATACTCTGGTCAACTTCATTATTATTTATTTATTTTATAAATCCCCAGGGTCTATGGCCATACCACACTGAACATGCCCGACCGATCTCATCTGATCTTGGAAGCTATAAATCCCCAGGGAAAATTTTATGTTTTGGATTCTAACTCCCATATATTTACCATGATATACTGTAATCACTCCAATAAGCAACCAGAGGGCAGAACTGTATCTTTCTCATTACTGTATGTCCAAGGCCAAGAACAGAGCCTATTCTACATTAGGGATTTCAGTAAGCATTCATTGAATTGAAATGTTTAACTTCTTTCAATGCTCGTGGTTTTCCTCATTCTAGCAAACATTACATACGTTCAATTCCCTTCCCTTCCATTTACCTACCGAATCTGACTGGGATTTATTTAACATTTTCTTTCTAAAAGATGCTGTCTCAGTTGTTCCAGGCCTGAAAACGTCTGCCAAGTTCAACCTCTTCAGCACAGGAGGGCTGTACTAGTACCTTTTACACTTAAATAACAATATTGGAGAGTATGTTTTTTGTGGCACAACATGACAGTTTTAAAAGTTATCCTCATATCTTATTTTGACTAAGAAGAATAAATACTGGAAAGAAGCCAGTTTGTGCATATGCTAGAGGAAAATATAATAATGGTCTTTAAAAGAAAAGGATGCTTGGTCAAATAAATGTGGAAAACACTAAATTGAATTAAGATACACCAGATTGTCAGATCTTTTAATATAAATCAATGTATCTGTGATTCTCCTAGAGGGGAACAAAGTATACAGTGCTTTGCAAACTTACTTGACCATAGGATCATTTCACTCAGTTCATCTCATGGGAAAAATATACCATAGAATATACTTTGGAAATGCTGACTACACTATTACTAGGAGAAAACATCAGAATACTTAGAATGTGATAAGACACTTAAAAACCAAAAGAAACCATCTGCTTTACATTAGCAGGATCAAGTGAAGCTTCCCACATATAATGCATAGTAGCTACTGATTCTAATTGCAATTACTTAAAGGCCAAAACCTGTGAGTTCCAGGTTAAATACCTGCCTAATTCAATGCCCCACTAAAATTCTGATATGAGCTTCCATTGCCTCCTCAAACTCTTGAACTGCAGGTGACCAACTCTAATATGACTTTCCTACAATTAAAATACACATACATGGAGCAAATGAGAGATTTTGACTGAGAAGAATTATATTATAGCAATGCTTCTCAAATTTTAATGTGCATAAAAATTACCTGGAAATTTTTATTAAAATGCAGATTCTGATATAGTAGACATGGGTTTGAGCCCAATATTCTGCATTTCTAGCAAGTTTTCAGGTAATACAAACATTGAACTATGGACCACACTTTGGGGAAAAGTTTCAGTTACCCAAGATAAAAAGTGGAGGCCTCTAACTTGCAAGTTTCCAATGACTACATCTTTCAAACTGCTTTTCAAAGGTGTAATTCTCCCATAAGCAAACAATTAAGCTTTCATTCACTTATAAACACAGAAACTGTGTACAATAAAAGAAGATACTAGAATCATCTGCTGACAATTATTTTATTTTTTTTAGAAATGGCAGTTTCCCACAGATAATGATAAAAATGCATGAACAAAATCACTTTTTAGTCTAAATCCTCATTCTACTTGTTTCCAAATACATATACCAACAATACAGAAACACACTTATTTCTATGGTGGTCAGGAATTGCCTGCAAAGAGAAACTATTACTGCCCTATATCCACTCAAAAAAGACATAAAGAGACAACATCTTTCTCAATGATTTACTGAAAGCAGCAGCTCATTTTAAAACACCATCCCAAAACATAAAATTGATTGAACCAACTGCTATGGCCAATATACACAACAGCTGATCAAAATCATTCAAGATTTTTTTCTTACAGATTTTCTTTCAGGCTTTGAGAATTTTTTTCAATTCTACACTTTTATCTTGATATTGAAATCGTCAAACTAAAGGTAAATGTTTTTAAATCTATGGAATAAACTATTAAACTACAAAGTCAATTCAAGAAAATAATAAACTAGATCGTATACAACTTAAACAATGCACATAACCACTAACGAATTTGAGTAACAAAACTAAGAGTATGAAGTGAGTAACTCTTGTGTTGTCACAAATTGTGTGGCTTTTCCTAGGCGTAGCACTGTCATCCAGCAAAGCAGTATAACATTACACATGACTATTACCCTCATTCCTTATTAAAGACAACTTTATAAAATTAGAAATTATTTTTCCTTATAACTGGGTCTCTTTGATATTAAACATTTTAAGATTTTATTTCACTAAAGATAAAGATGTTTATCTTTTCATTGCGTATTAAAGGTTGCCTTTATTTGGCTTTTTATAGTAAAGTAACTTTATAGTATTTTTGTCACAGTGAAGGACAAAGATAAGCCAACTGTTTAGATTCCTCTCCTATATGTTGTGTCTTTGATCACTAACAATGCTGTGTGAACAGCCAACAGAAGGCTGACATTTCATAAAATATGCAGTGATAAAAACTAATACTGTAGCATCTGGGAGCAATATATAAAATGCAGAAATACACCTAATAACTGTGATCTTAAATTACAAGTTACTAAAAGCTAAATAAAAAGCATACCTACAGGAAAAAAAAGAAGTGGCAAGATTACAAAGGAGTATTTTTGTACTTCTATTTCTAAAAACAAAGATTTAAAAATAATTTTAAGGCTATAACACTTTCCCTGCTATTCTACACTTAAAAGCCTTCTAAGGACATGGTTTATATACTATATATCTATCAACAACTGAAGAACATATTACAAAACCATCACTGAAAGTTACTATAGAAAATGAACAGAAATTCTCTTTTTCTCAGATACTTAGAAATGTCAAAATTGATAATGAAGAAGAAATATATCACTTTTAAGACAAGATATCACTGACCATAACCAAAATTAGTTTTAAAATCTGTATCTAAACAAATATACTCTTAATGCCAGTTGTAATAAATTCTCTCACAATCTAAGCCTTAAAGTCCTTGGCACACCATAGCAAGTAAATTGTGCTCACATATGTTTAAATAATTTTAACTTTACTACTACACATTAGTTTTTTAATAACAGAAAACAGGTAAGGCACTCACTAAAGACCATCCAAGAGAAATTATGCAAATTATCTTTGTAGCATTTAGTATAATATTGCACCTATATCCATCAAATCACAGTCCAGCAGAAGGATTTTTATTGTGTTTTTTTTTAATATATATGCTAAAGGGAATAAAAAAAAAACCAAAAGCTATATTCAGCAGTTCAAGAATTCTGAATTACACTCTGACTAAAGAAAATATACGACAGTTAAGTATATGGGAGGCAACTGTCCTTGTGCTTATAATTAGCATCTGAATTTAGGGATTTCACTGCTTAATAATGCATATCAACCTGCTTGTTATGCTTACCATGGCTTTTAATGTCACTTAATAGAGAAAAATATTCTTTTCCCTCCTCATATTTACATCAACACTATTTAATTTTTTAAAGCTGTTATAATAGGTCAAACAGTAGTCTCGACATCACTCTTCATATCCCACTGGACAAAGAATGATTACAGGACTGAGAACAGAGAGGGCATATTTACATTAATAATGTTTCAAACTATAACATTTATGTAAATTATGATTTTACATTTGCAAATACAATAATTTTTGTTTCACTGCCTACTTTGCTATTCTTTCAATATTAACTTCCTAGGGTTATTACAATCTCAAAATCACGCCTATTAATTAAAGAGAAACAAGCCCAAAATGGAGTCGCTTGCACTAAGCCCCAAGTCAGCATACTAAGTCTTAATACCTAATATAATTGCAGTTTCAGTCTCTCCCCAAAATATAATCTTAACCAGTCAGTCTGGAATGTCCTGGCCAACACCAGTGAGGTAATCAGCTTGATATACCCCTGCCTTCCCATAAAGAAAGGTGACCCTGCCTAAAATAATCCTTCCTTTTGTGTATGACTTCCTTGTCCTGCCAACTTTCTGCCTTTAAAAACCTTGACAGGGAGTTCCCTCATGGTTTAGTGGCTTAAGGCTTCGGCGCTGGCGCTGTCAGCGCTGCGGCCTGGGTTCGATTCCCAGTCAGGGAGCCACCCACATACCAAAAAGCAAAAAAAAAAAAAAAAACTTGACATTTCTGCAGCTCTTTAGAGCACCTTTCTATTTGCTAGATGGGATGCTGTCCACTTCATGGATCACTAAATAAAGCCAATTAGATTCTCAAATTTGCTCAATTGAATTTTTAAATGAAATACACGATGTTATTTAAGCCACTAGACGAAACACTTAAAGTTTCAATAACAAAGTGTCTAAGAATGTATTTAATTTTAATCTAATCTTATTTTCCTACAGAAGAGAGCTTCATTTAGTACATTAACTATAAGACATTCTAATAGTTTTAAGTTTAGGGAATCCTCCTTTAAAAAATAGTTTCATGATCTCTTCATTATTTCACATTGGTTTACACATCACTTATTATTGTACATGTACTACATTTGTTTTAATGTAAAAAAATGTATAAATCATTCATTCCATTATTTTGTCTACTGAATTTACCTAGACAGAGTATTTCAATATTATGTACATTTAGAAGAAAACAATTAAGTTTTATTATCTGAAAACCTATGATTTCAAGAGTAATTTACCTTATTAAAATTTATTTTTAAAGTAAGAAAAATTACACATACCAATAACAGCAGAAATAAAAAAGAAGGCAATGCTCCAGTTTTTCCACTTGTGAAAAAAGTAGCAGCCACATTTCTCAATTGCAATTAAATAGATATTTTTAAATTAGCTATAAAACATTTCTCTCTCTTCTAGAATGTAAATTCCATGAAAGCAGCATTCATGTCTCTTTTGTTTAACTATCAATAATGCTTGAGTATAGGTAATCAATTAATATTTGTGGAAATAATGAATGAGTAAATATCAATTTACCATCTGAGATGTGTCATGAATTATACTTAGCCCATAAGACAAATGCAAAAAATAAAATAAAATAGCATGGTCCTTGTTCTCTTGACACTTAAAATCCTGTTAGCAATAAAAGACCTAGACCAAACTAAAAACAAGTAATAGTGAAAAAAATCTGAGAAATACCTTGTGAGTAACAACAAAGTAAAACAGGAGTTTAAAAGAGGGTGAGATCACAGTAGACCATACTGATCGAGAAAATTTCAGAGAGGGCAGGACTTGAGCTGCAAGTTGGAAAAGGTATATACAGGAGCGGTCCAGAAAAAAAATCCAGTCATAAATGCTTCTATTTTTCATACTATATGACAGGATATTTTCTGGACAGCCCTTGTGAACTTTAGGTGGGCAAAAAGAAAATAGGAGAGACACTGTTGGGAAAAATGCAGAAGAGACAGAAAATACTGTGAAATGAGAAAGGATGTGCAAAGGTAGGAACGTTCTCAGTATGTTGGACCATCTCACAATAACACAGGAGAATGTTACCCATGGAGGAAAAGGGTAAATGATAGAACAGGACAACTTAATGAGAGGACCCTGAATATCAGGTTAAAGATTCCAAATTCCAATCTACAGACAAAGGGAGACCATTGAAGGTTCCTCAGAAGGAGAGAGAGGATAAAAGCAATGCTTTAGGAAGATGAATCTAAGAAAAATCTGACAGATTTGAAATTAGTAAAGATATCAAATACTTCAGATTTGAGGATAGCAAAGACTTCTGAAGTAGTCCATGAACAAGGTAGTAGAGGAGGGCATTAGGCTGCCTTTTGGGAATGGTAAGGAATTGGCAGGAGCAACAACTCCTAAGACTATCCACTGACTAATTAGACACAATGGGTAAGGGAGAAGGAGAGAGTAAATTCCTAGGTCTATGATAAAGACTCTATGAAATAATGGAAGGGAAGAAAAGAATGGCTGAACCTGGCTTGAAAGAAACAGTCAGGAGCAAAATGATGCTTTCAGTTCCAGACATTTGCTGTGGTGGGAAGCAAAGTATTTAAGATAGTAAGAAATTAAGAGATGGAAATAAGAAAATGAGGTCAAACATAGAGCTATAGATTTCAGAGTTCTCTATGAAGATGCACTAGTTTAAATTCTTGAAAAGGAAGGGAAGGAAAGAGTAAAGAGCAGAGACTGAAGATTATACTATGAAATTTAACAAATTCAATAATATATCTGTGAAAATTAACTAAAATAAAATTTAATGACTAGAAAGAAAAGAGGACACAATGTCCACAGAGAGAGCACTCACAAAAACCTTACCCAAGACTGTTAAATAAGCAGGGTCTTGGGAAATACTACAAGCAGCATCATTTTTAAATATAATGTTCCTGTTTTTGTTTTTGTTTTAGAAAGAGAAAATATTAGAATGTTAACCAGAGGGAAAACTAAGCCTCTGAAGAAACTATAAAACTTTTAATACATAACTTCATATTGTATTGTTTCACAAAAGAAAAGGAAAAATTCTAGGATGAATGTAAATGCCCATAAAAGACTAAAAGAAAAATAGAATTATCTGCTCTTTATGCTTTGTATCAATGACATTACTCTCCCCGTTTATTCATATCTATATTATTTCTCATTACTATTGTATCAGGTTTAGATTAGTGTCTGTATTAACTAGATATGTTTTGATATTTCCTAATTTCAAGAAAGTATTCGAATTAGAAAAACATTTTAACAAGTATTGTACGTATTTTTAAAAACACATAGACAACCCAATTTGAGGCTAATGTATAGAGTGGAGCCTATAGAAGAACATAGAGTTCACAGGAAAAACAGAAATTTTTAAAAGCCCCACTACCTCCCTCCATCTACCACTGGGCCTAACACAGAGACTAACAGCACAAACTTCAGGAAAAAGAGACTGAGAAGACACCAAACATAAGTGTAAATAGACAATAAGATGTTAAAAAGTTGTTTTCCACAGTGCACTTTATCTTAAGAACCCTGAGAACAATTTAATTGTGTCAAGGCTCAGGGATTCCAATGGAAAATGGAATGCTTTCTATGGTTTGATCTTCATCTTGCTACTTAAAGAGGAGATACACTCATTCATCAGCACAAGGAGCACTTGTTCTGATAAATAAGAGAATGTATGCACTCCACGTGGGTGTCTCACTCTACTAAAAGATATTTAAGCTAATCAATAAGTCAGATATTCTAAAAAATACTAAGTGGTTGTTTATGTGTGTTAGATTTTATGTATGGCATATTAATGTACTTTGCCTGTATGATATAGTGAACTTGGTGATGATAAATATGTGGTGTGTCTGCCACCTACATTTTTACCAACAGCAAATGGAGTATAAAACCAGCACTGTAAACTGAAAAGAAAGAAATCAACTTTGGTTTTATCTTATGCATTACTAAATCTAAACTCTGATAGATTCATTATTAAATAAAAAACACAGGTATATATAAATGAGCAAGTATCAAATATTTACTAAGCTTATGAAAATAAGAAATATGATTAAAAATCATAAATTGATCATTTTTTTAAACTGTCCAAGGAGCAAATTAATCCATTTGAATACAAATGATATTTTGTGCTTTGGGAAAAATTCCAGACCACAAATTTAAGTTGAAGAGTAGACATAAATGGCAATTTGGTCTTGAGATACACATACAAGATATAGTTGCTTTTTTCAATTGATGTAGTTTAATCCAATAAATAAAAATTTTCAAAAATGTGAAATAAAAATATTCAAGTATTTACCTCATTAAAAGACAGCTGTACTAGTAAAATTGTTTCTATAATATAGTAAGCCCCCTCTGGAAAAAGAAAAATCAGCAGCTGTTTAAATGAATGCAATGCCCAGCTATTTCTTTAGTATAAGTCTAAAGGGGATGACAGGGGGAGCTTGTCCTCTTTCCATGTAACAGTTTAAGGACAGTGTCAAGCATAAGCAGCAGCACGAATTTAGATGCTATACCCTCAGGATTCACATGTTTCCTTGTCACTAAACATTGAGAAATATGACAATGGCAGGCTTCAGTGGCAAAAGATGAAAAGAATGATTTAAGTTCTTATACTGTAAAAATGTGGCTCCTTTATCCAGAAATGGCCAAAAAAGAAATGACATACACTGTCACCTTGCTGACGTCTATCAAATGAGCCAAGATCTTTGTAAAACTGTCAAAGGAAGCAGGAAAGGAAACAGAAAAGGAAAGAATTGAAACATAAATTTTAAAGAGGAGACAGAAACCAGGGTTTTGATTTTATTCATATTGAAGTAATTCAACAGGCTACTCAGAAATCGGACAACCACGTAATTTAGTGCCTAAATCTGGACGCTCCTAAGCATAAAAGGCACCGTGGAAGGCAGAAAAATGCACTAACTCCCCAAAGAATCCCTAGAACCTGTGTATATGTTGCCTTACATGGAAAAAGGACTTTGAATGTGATTATGGTTAGGGGTCTTGAAATGGAGAGATTATCCTGGTGGGGTCAATCTAATCACGAGTCAGCAAGAAAGATGCTGTGAGAGAACAAGGGTCAGAGAGATGCAAATGAGAAGGATTCAGCTTGCTGTTGCTGGCTTTCAAAATGGAGGAAAGGGACCACAAGTCCAGATGCAGCTCCCTGTAAAAGCTGGAAAAGGATCTCAGTTTACAGGCAACAACAACAAATGGAGACCTAGGTCCTACAAGCACAAAGAACTGAATTTTGCAAACTGAATGAACAAAAAAACGGATTATCTGACATCTTGATTTTAACCCGGTAAGATTCATACTTGACTTCTGACCTACAGACTTGTAAGACAAAAAGAAATTTTTTTTAAATTGTATTTTAAACCACTAAGTGTTCAGTAAGTTGTATAGGAGCAATAAAAAACTAATACAGGGAGTGTCAGACTATTTCTAGCACTAGTTAAGGCAGGATGACAGGCATACACAGAAGCAAATTGGGCTTCTGGGCACCCTACTCAGAACCAGCACCCACATGTACAACTCTTTAGCACATGTCTCTGACAAAGAATCATTTTATCAAATATAGAATTCTAACCCTTACCTTAACAGTAGAAAATTCTAATCCATTTTTAGTTTATATTTGTTAACTAGTTTCCAGAAAAGACTTAAATCCCACCAGAAGCTGCAAGTAGTTACCATATACCATTTTTCCTACAACAATTAAAACTTCATCTGAAGTATTCATACATACTAATTTCTTTCATTTGGTATTAAATCATATGCCTATTTTCCTTTTTTCCTAATAAAATTTTTCACCATCTCTCATAACAATTCAAAAAGAAAATAAAAGAGGAAAAAAGATCTGACATACCTTCCTGAAATGTCCCTTTCCTAAGCATGTTAAGAACTACTCATTATAATTTAGGCTGAGAGAAGGCCAGAGAATGTTTCAATAAATGATAAATGTTCTAATTAGGCTCTCCTTTAAGATAAAAATATAGTAATAATAATGCTTTTTATCACTGAGAAAATAGCTAGGAGCCTGGATAAAACATCATTTTCTCTTTCAACACAAGTTACTGCTAAAGAGATCTGCATTTTCTTAAGCTTGAAAGAGTGTAACTTTCTAGAATAATATACTTAAAAATAAAGTCATTCTAAAAGTGAATATTAAGTGCTTTTTTAATTCAATATTATTCTCAGTGAATTTAATTTAAAATGAAATATAAAATTATAGGTACTGTAAAAAATAATATCAAACTATTAGAAATGATGCACCCCTACTAAGAACTACAAATTTCATTTTCATAGCCTGGATATAATTACTATTATTTCAAGCAATTCAAGAAGTCACTGAAACCTAATTCCGAACCTGTTCAGCATGTAAGTCAAAATTAGCTGATAGAAACTTAATGTCAAGAATTGAGTATGCTATACATGCAATTAACAGCTTTCTTACGTATCAGCAAAAGTGACTAGAAAATTAAGTAAAGGATAACTCTATTGTTTGTAGTTGAGCCATTAGCAGACATGGGGAAGACTACAGGTGAAATACTTTTGGAAAAAAAAGAACAGGTCAGTTTTTAACATACTAAGTTTGAGATGACAATTAGCTCTGTGGAGATGCCAAATATAATACATTCAATGGATACATAAACTTACTGAGTTCTGATAAAAGGATTAAATTGATCTCTTTGTTATTTAAAGTCATGTGATTGAATAAAATCATCAAGGCAGTGAATGTAGATAGAAAAGATAAAAAAGACAAATTAACTGAGCTTTGATGCCCTCCTAAAGAAGAGGTAGGGAAGAGGGGTAGAAACCAAGGGAGGGAACTGAGGAGCAACCGACAGGGCAGAGAAAACCAAGAGGGGCTGGTGTCCTGGAAAACAATGAAGAAAGGACACCAAAGAGGCGAGACTAGGATCAAATGCTAGCAACAGGTTTCAAGTGACCACAGGATTTAGCAATGTGGATGTCACTGGTGACCATGACATTCTCGACAGTGGTGGAGACATCCCCTAACAGTGATGAGTTAAAGAGACAGTGGGAGGAAAAGAATTGGAAACAGCAAGTACTGATAATTCCTAAGAGAAGTTTTACAGCTAAAGGGAAGAGAGGACTGGGACAACAGCTGGCCAGAGACGTGGAACAAAAAAATGGTGTTTCTAAGATGGGAGAACTACCATGTTTGCATATTGATGGGGAAAATCCAGTAATAAGGAAAAAATTAATGTGACAATACAGATTACTAAAAATATTGTTTTTCAAAACCTCACACTAACATAAGCCTATAGTTTATACAGCTGAATTTTGGGAGTCATTCATACAATGACATACCCTACAGCAGTGAAAGGTGTACATAAGACCTATATTTATTAACATGGGTAAATCTCAAAAACAAAACATTGAGAGAAAAATTTAAGTTATAAAAGGACATGTATACTAACAAAACCAGTAATAGCAAATGTTGGTGAGGATGAAAAGAAATGGGAATTCTCATTGCTGATGGGAGTACATACCGGTGCAGCCACTCTGGAAAATAGTTTAGCAGTTTCTTAAAAAGTCAAACATAAATTTATCACAGGATTCAGCAATTTCATGCCTTGGTGTGTACCCAAGAAAAATGAAACACATATCCACACAAAGACTTGAACACAAGCATTCTTAGCAGACTGAGTCATAATAGCCAAAAACTGAAAGTAACCTAAATGTTCATGGAATAGACTGACAGTGAATTTACTCACAATAGGTAATAATAATGTAATAAAAATAACCTAAATGCTCATGGAATAGAATGACAGTGAATGTACTGACAATAGATAATAATAATGTAATAAAACTCACCAGTAAAAAGAAACAAACTATGGATACATATTACAAAATAGATAAACCTCAAAAATATTATGCTTACTGAAAAAAGCCAGACACAAAAGACCAAATATTATATTATTTCCTTTATATGAACTATCCAGAAAAGGTAAGACTTATAGAGACAGAAAATAGATTAATGGTTGCCTAAAGCAAAGGAAATGAGGATTAACAGTTACTGTACAAGAGAGATTATATTGGGGTGATGAAAATGTTCTACAATTGATTCATGATGACAGTTGCACAGCTCGGTAAGTTTACTTAAACAACAAAAACAAAAACAAAACAATGATTTGTACATTTGAAAAAGTGATCTCTCCGAGAGAAAAGAGAACTCTTCCAGCAGGCTAACTTGGGACTTGAACTGCAACATCAACTCTTGCCTGCTGACCTATTAGTAGCTATCCTGCAGATTTCGGACTTGCCAGGCTCTACAATATTGTGAGTCAGTTCCTTAAGATCTCTCTCCCTCTTCTCACACACACACACACACACACACACACACACACACACCCTGATGTTTATGTTTCTCTGGAGAATCCTCTAATACATCATTCTTATCAATGAATTGGAATTAGATTGTAAAAACAACCTATTTCCCATACCTAACCAATGATAACGTTTTTAGTGTAAATTTATAGGAGAGCTGTCCAAAAATGAACTGCAGTGGTGTCTAAAGAAGCTTTCCTAAAAGAATATTTCATTAAAAGGGGTGGGGTTTTTGTTGAGGAGGGAGGAGGAGGGAAATCATAGTGTTGTGCTAAATTCAAGTGTGTTTAATCTTAGAAGATTACTAAACTGCTAGCGTAGTTACTTATCTTAATCTTAGGCTACATCAAATACTAGACATGAAGGGAAAAAGGTACAGAACTTCCAGCAACAAGGTAAGTTTTCTCACACGGAAACTCTGGTTAACCAGTAATGGCTCAGTGAAGTTGAGAAAATTATGAAACCACCTATAGTTAAGCAAAAAAGAACAATGAGACCCGATGTCTGCAATAACCACAGGAAAGGATGTAAGTTACATGTTTGTTTTCTCTACTTTAGCCCATTCTACACCCTGCTGAGAGCAAAGTTACACAAACAGCCCTCTTTTTTATCAAGGCGAGGTAGCTATTGAGGATTAACAGTTAATGTGCAAGAGAGATTATACTAGAGTGATGAAAATGTTCTACAACTGATTCATGTAACCCAGACGATTCAAAGCATAGGGGTGATGGGTAGGTTGAGTTCACTACAATAACAATAAATACCAAACTCTACACTTTCACAAGAATTTACTTCCTGACCTCTTGGAGTTTATATAGTTAGAATTTTCTTATTAAATCAGGTATAATTTTGTACAGTTAAAGGAGACAATCTATCATTTAAAAAATCAATTTAAGAGAAAACAGGCTAGAATTAGTTATCTGAATTAAGATAACTAATTAAAAGCATTTCAAAGATCTTTTAAAATTATGATAAGGAATATCAGATCTGGGCAAAACCTTCCACCCAAAATATCCCCTTAAAAGTGGACCTCTTTTAAAATTTAGTGAATGTGAAAGTTAGGTCTTAGGGATGAGAAAGACAATGCTATGAAGAAAAACGCCATGAAGCTAAAAGACAAAAGGAAAGAAAACATAATGCCTATGAATAAAATAATTTAGTCACTACATCATTTTAAGGATTTTGCAGTTAAAAAGGAAAGAACAGGTGTTATGATCAAAAACTATTGCTCATTTGATTCTGCCACAGTTCAAGCCAGGGAAAAATAAAACAAATAAATCTCAAGTTTCTCTTTAAAGCACAACTCCAATGCTCCTTTGTCAAACAGAAAATATTCTGAAATAAAATATTTTCACAAACAAATAACTATGGGAGTTTTATTATTTTATAGCTGGAATAATGCAATAAGTTAAATATTAAATCCCTACTATGTGAAATTCTAATCAAATACTACCAATAAGCACAAGGTAGTCTGCCAGGAAATACAAAGATTAAAAAATAATTCCTGCCTAGAAGATCAGTGATATAACTCCACATTCACACTTTACTACTCCTGTGCTTTCATCTGCTTTGTCTTGACAATTATTAAAAATTAGAAGCATACAAATGAAATTATCATATGTAGAAATATATTTTATGCAGTAATGGAAGGAATGCTTTAAAAAATCCATCTAGGAGCACAGTTAAGGTCCTACCATTGAGGTTTCCTTGAGTGCATTATTTTTGAGGACAACACCAAGGGTCCCATCAGTTAACCAATTACATTTTTTAAAGGGCCAAATCAATACCCTTGGTCCAACAAAATTCCATACCATTAAAAAATTATTCACAAAAAAACCACAAAAACTACACTGTGTGGACCATCTACATTCTGTGTAAATGGTGGCTATGTAGAATACATGGTGGTTAATTAACCACCAATGAGTTCTATAGCCAAAAAGCCTGGGTTTGAATCCTGCCTATGAGGTTTTAGGGAAAATGACTTACTCTCTGAGCCTCATCAGCTACTTCATCTATAAAGTGGGGGTCTAACTCACAAAGTAGCTGGGAGGATTAAATGAGATTATCTGCTTAAAGTGCTTAAAACAGTGCCTAACACTTAATAAGTGTTCATTTGATTATCTGTTACCTGCCTTCCTCCCCTCCCTCTCCATTTACCTCCTCTTCTTCCTCCTCTTACTACTACCACCATCACTGCTATTACTACTAATCCTTCTGTATTCTTTTCTTTCCAATGTAATAAGGCCACCTTTGCAACATTTCTTGGCATCTGCTTCCCAGAGCATTTTTTTCCTTACACAGTTTGCTGGAATATTTTATTTGTGGCTGGCTCTGACTTTATGTTAATTGTGCTTTTTGTTTCCTGCAAAAATGCAGCGCCTTACTATTGCTGTATTTAGAATTGTAAATTTCAAAATCTATAAATAAAAAGTTAAAATAAATAATTTTACAGGAAGCTAGTCCTGATTATAAATGCAGACTAATGAGTATTTTCCCCTGCAAAAAAAATAAAAATAAAAATAAAAAGAATAAAAAGAAATGATCTGAAATAGCCCCAAATCTGTTGCTTGCAAATAGTATTGTATAGTATTGCTTCTTTTACTGGTTCAAAAATCAGGTGTTATTAATTATTGAGTAAGAACTCCATGAGTTATTCTGCACAGATTTGGGGTTTGTGATATAAAAATCCTATGAAACGGCATCAATTTGGTTAACCCTGTTTTAACACTTAAATATTTTTTTTATTTCTATTCTTTCAATACAACACATATTGCCCTGTCACAGGCATTTTCTCATCAGAAAATCAGAGCCAATTAACTGAGTGTGACCACTGTGTTCTAAGCATAGTGCTTCATACACCTTTACTGTTCACACTATATTCCAGATTTGAAGGAGTTGGGCAACCTGCCCAAGTGCTATCATATATATTAGCATGTTCAGTTAATGTAATCTTTACAAACCACATAAGATAAAGAGTTAATCTTCAATATTTCATAGATGAGGAAAAAAAAAAGATACAGAAAGACAAACTGACATGCTCAAGAGACAGAGTATCTGTGAAAACTAGGACCCAAAACTCCCATCAGCTTTCCAATCTGCCCTAAGTTTTAAACCAAAATGAATGTTTGGATCTTATAACATAAAACCACATATTTTAATATAAAGCCTATCTTCCTTATAGAAAATAAATAAAAATTACAAATACTGTCTTCCACCCAGTATTAATGGTTCCTTTAGACACAATAAAAATTGCAAGAGATTAAATGCTCTAACAATCTTTGTTTCCTATGGGTATTCTGTAGTTCTTAACTGTGGAAAAAATTAACCCTCCCTTCTCCACTCAGCCAACAATGGTTACTTCTCCAAAAAGTTTAAAGTATGCTAACCAAATCTACTTTAGGAGATTCATTACCTTTTATAGATGACTTTGAAAAGAAGCACTGAGTAGGATAAACATAATGTTCCATGACAGAAAAAAAGAGAATCAGTTATTAAATTAGTAAAAAATCATTTTTAAAATAAACCTTCGTGTCAAAGAGGGTTGATGAGGTCTATAAAAACAAATAACTGTAAGAATGTAAAATTAGTGAATTTTTAGCAATGCAGAAGCTATTAATTTCAGTATGTATAGTCCAGTAAATATACTCATAAGTCATATTACTCCAAAGAGTATCTTTGAAGCTAAGGATACAAATTGACTGTGCCATTAAATTTTCCTAATGATGTAAATAACACTAATAACTATATTTTGGAAATATTTTCTAGCTAGAACGTTTTACAAGATTGCTAAGAATTATATTCATTCCACAAACAGAATTTCTTCATTCACTTTCTCTTCTCCCCTGATTTCAATTTCTCAGGCAAAACACAATCGTTCAACTCTCTAAGGAACTTTCCAGGTGCTACCTATGCCCTGCCATAACCAGAATCTACACTGCTGCTGAAACAATTAAACAGACCCAGGTACAGAAATATTCATAGTATCATTAAATTACCAAATTATGAAATTTGAGATACTATTACTACCAAGTGTAGATTTACAGAAAGGAATTAATTCTCACAAAAATTTCACTTTAATAACTTGGATTCTAAATGTTCAACCCTTAAGTTGCATTACTGCAGACATTTGATTTTTACATTTACTATAGAAATCCACCTTATACAGTCTTCAGTGTTCATTCTTTCATCCATTAAGTATTGATTTATCACCAGAACTATTCTAGATGGAAAACAATTTTTTTTAAGTCATAGAGCCACTGACCTCATTAAGTTTGGTAGTAGTATCTGCAACAGTAGGCATAAACTGCCCTAAGTTCTACTTCTCTATGTAAGTATAACTAACAGTTTTCCATGTATTTATAGATTTTTATTTAGAAAGACTATTATGTGGCTCTAATTTCAAATGGATGTCAGATGACCTGCTACGTATTTAATAATATAAAACAGAAAGTTCATTCCGTGGCCCACTTCCTCCCAGAGATTGCTTCCTTCATAGCTGAAACCCATCTAAAGTGTGGTTCGTACGAAATACAACAAACTTTTGGAACACTTCGTAGTTTACTTGCATATTTTGCATCCTGGAAACATGGCCATATTTTTTGTAAAATCATGATGGAACACATCCCCAGAAACCTCCTATTTATTCCCTTTTGATGTCACTTTTGGATATCACCTATTTCTAGTACTTCCATATATTAGTCCACTGACGACAGCAGAGGCCATTAATATCTCTACACAACTTCAACCTGAGTATCTCTACAACTGGTATTAAAAAATGATTGGGAAAATGAGATAACAAATGGTGGTCAGCAATACAATACTCAGCAAAATTTACCATAATAGGAGTCTACCCTGGACTTTGCCTAAATAATTATTTCTAAAACCAAAGACATGTCATTATAATTCAATACTAGAAGGAGGGCCCTTATAGTTTCACAGGTAAGCATTAGAGCACAGTATCAGATTTCAGAAGAATGAGCTTTTAAAACCTTCTGACTTTGACATAATTTCATGCTTATAGAAAAGTTACAAAAATAGTACACAGTTTCCACACACCACCCAGGTCCTCTAATGTTAACACCACGCCAGATACGACAATTAATTTCATGAACTCATCCTAGAAAAAGTGCTACATACCTCATTGCTGAATACCACTACGGTCACCTTCAAAGTACTCCCCTTGAGAAGCTATGCACCAACGTCAGTGCCTAGTCCACCCTTCAAAGCAATTCTGGAACTCTCTTTCTGGAATGGCCATCAGAGCTGACATCATATCCAAGATCTGACAATTAAGTTACAAAATTGCTTTGAAGAGTGTACTAGGTTATGACCCCTTACTGAGTTGTTTGTACAGGGCTGCCTACATAAGCGCACATGGCAAGTCTGCCAGCTTAACTGTCAGATTTTGGGTACAACAGCAGCTCTGATGGCCATTCCAGAAAAAGAGCTCCAAAACTACTTTGAAGGGTGGACTAGACGCTGGCGTCGGCGCACAGCTTCCCAAGGAGAGTGCTTCAAAGGAGACTGTAGTGACAGTCAGCAAAGAGGTATGCAGCACTATTTCTAAGATGAGTTCTTTAAATTAATTGTCTGACCTCATATGTACCTATACCACAGTTATCAAAACTATAAAATTAACATTACTTCAAAACTATTAACTAAAATACATACCTTAATTTTTTCAGGTTTTCCACTGATGCTGTATCTTTTTGGTTCTTCCTACTTTTTTCTATTCCAGGATCCTACACAGGATCCCACATTGCCTTTAGTTGTCATGCCTCCTTAGTCTTCTCTAATCTGTGATATTCTTTGTTTTTCATGAGTCTGATAGTTTTAAACAGTACTGTTCAGTTATTTTTCTAAATTATGCCTCAGTTTGGGGTTTTCTAGTGTTTCTAATGATTACATTGAAGTTATACATTTTGGGCAATAATATCACTCAAGTGATGTTGTGTTCTCTTCAATGGATCATGCCATATCACATATTAATATATCTTCTTATTGGTGATGTTTATGTATTAAGAGATCACTCAGTGTCTGCCGGCTTTCTCCTCTATAAAGTTACTATTTTTCCCTTTGTAATGATTAAACATCTTGGGGATATACTTTTAGACTATGCAAATACTTTGCTTCTCCTCAAATTTTCACCCTATTTTTGGCATCCATCAATGAATCTTGTCTACAACAATTATTACTGCCATGTTTGCATCATGGTGATTTGCTATTTCCTTCATTTCTTCTACTTTCAGTAATTGTAATTCAGAGGAATAGTTTTTAAACTCTGTCAAATACCAAGGTCCCAATAAATTATCAAAGGACTAGAGCTACAAAAACAAAAAACAATAAATGTACAGAACAGCAGTATTTCACCTTGAGCTATAATGACCTTAACTCCCTGAATCAGATGTTTAGCAGTTCCTTTTTGAAGGATCTGTGTTTGAATAAGTTGTTAATAACATCTGTCAGCAGCTGTAGTGTTTTGTTTTATATAATTGTAGCCTTACTTTTTATTGCAAGTAATGCATCACGATGCATATTTAAGGTTTTCCAAATAACGAGTCTTGAGCAATCTATTTTAAAGTAGCTAATACCACAGCACATTTGAGGCTATGGGATAAGCATTCCTTGGGAACCAAAACAATGAGGACAGCAAATATTCTGCCCCTGCAAATCTAATCTCATTCCTCAACCTGAAACCTCACCACATGAGCATAAAATTATACTGGTAAAGGGAGATCTCTCAGAACAGTGAATTCCAAAGCTCTGATTTTCAAGACTACTATTCTTACGACAGGATGAGGACCTGCAAACATGAACATGACCTTATTCACTTACTCTTTCACAAAAGGAAAACCTGTCAATCTAATGCTAAAAGGCTTGAAAGCTTACTTCTAAACATTTCAAGAAAATGCCTTATTTATCAAAACTTTAATCTCTTTATTTGTTCATTAAATTCTGCAGTCTTACATTGAGGTCAGAGTGTCAACCAATTATTGTGTAAGAGAAGCCCTACTTTTTAATATTTAAAGCTACCTGGAATACACAGAATTATTTCAGTAGGCAACTGAATACACTACTGTTTATTCCCAAGTATAATTCAACCATTATATAAGCATACCTTTTTAACTTAAGTTCTTCAAACTAAAACTTCAGTAAACTAGCAACTAGCATCATGCCTGGCACATACCAAATACTCTTAAGCACTTTTTATGAATAAATTAGTGATGAAAAATATATATACAATGTATTATTGACATAGGTCCCGAATTCCATGTTGACTACTCTTATGGCAGGCTAAAAGTTCGAGCATACTCTTTTTCTACACATTCATAAATCTACACATTTTACTTATTTCTTATATTAAAATGACTTAGAATATAATCTAAATGACACAGAAATACATTCTTGAAGTTTATCACCCCCAAACTACTATATATTTGTAAAGGAGATCAAGTCATTTTTTAAAATGATATATTTTCATAATGGTTATTTGGTTGATAAAGATAGATGAGAAAATAGGAAATCCCACTAATATTTCTGATCTTATAAATTACTGTCACAATGAGCCCTGAAAACTATTGCAGGGTAATGGTTGTAGGATTTATGATGACTTTATTATTGGTTGCAAACCTTATTTAAAAAAATACAAAAGCCTTTGCCTAAAGCATGGCCATGAGCAAGATTTTAGAGTCTTAACTATTACATGCAACACTGGCTATGATGTGGTAGTTATTTTCTGACAGTTGCAGAGAGCCTACAATGCATCTAATCTGTATTTCCATATTCTTTGAAAATAAAAATTACTTTAATATAGACTATAGCTAGCTTGTGCTTTAAAACATTACCTCTTATTACGGCAAGTGTATTTTAGACTAAAGTGAAAAGAAGGAAATTGGTGTGTACTGGTACATCTACGCTTAGGAAAGGAAACTGCAGTAAACAGCTTCATATTTTCTTGGATCCCAAATGACCAGAGGATAATTCTAACCAGCAGGGGGAGATAAGGAGGAGAGTAGTAAGACAAAGAACAGGCTACAGGCAAGAAAAGCAGTTATAATTATAGCTGGCAACACGGAATTTGTTAAAGGAAGTCTACTGTATAATTATATTTGAAAATTTAGCAAGATGCCCAGAGGCTGACTCGCAGCTGTCAGGAACTGGTAACTCTACTTCTATTCATACAGCAACCACTTCCGCTACCAAATTCACTATCTACACCAGTGGTTCCCAACTTTTTTCTACTTGTGTACCCCTTTTAAGCCCATTTCTATAAATTGTACCCCCTGTTTTTAAAACAGCTGTTTTTAAATAGACACTTTTGTTCAGTGCCTATCTTCATGTAAAATAATGGAAATGAGGTGATAAGTTTAGGAAAGAAAAAGTACTACACTAAAAGTACAAACCACAGATTTGATTTTATAATATTGATAAGTTAAATATTTAAATAATTCAAGTTGACAATGCACTGTAAAATTGTATGCCTGAAACCTATGTAATCCTTGCTAACAGATGTCACCCCAATTAAAAAAAAATGAAAAAAAAAAGTTAAATATTGATTATGATGATCAAATATTTAACAAACCTTTATTATTAAAAATAATATTTATATGTATTATCTGAAAAGTCTGTAATAATAGTTATATAGGGCACTAGCCAACTGAAAGACTATTAGTGAGATCACTGAGCTTGCTTTGATACACTTAGCTTCTTGAAATCAGGCTCAAAAGATGCAAGATACAGTCTTAAATCCAGACTTGCATTAAGCTTGTTGCGGTACTTACTTTTTATGAAAGTGTAAGAAGAAAACGCTCTCACCACTAGTTCAGTATTAGTAAATGGCAAGAGGTATTTGAGTGCCTTCTCATTGAGCTGTTCGTATTCCTCACTGATATCTACCCAGAAAGTAATAAGATGCTTTCTTTTAAAACCAGAATTCAAAGAAGAATCAGTTGAAAGTTCAAATGACTGCTCTTTTTCATTGACTGATAGTGTAGTTTCTTTGAAGAATTCTTCATTGAAGGGATCTGCAATCAGTTTTCTTTTCCACATTGAGGGAAGTACTTATAAAAGGACACTTTAAGACCTTCCAAGTGACTTATAATATTATCTTTCACATATTGGGATAGATGCAAGTCATTCTCAGATAAGAAGTTGTGCAGTTTCAAAAACTTCAGGGTAACCTCTTTCAATACAAGCTTTCCAAAAGTCCAGATTTTTAATCATTGCTTCAATTCTGTCAGTTACTTTGAATATAGGAATGGAGCTGTTTTGAAGTTCCAAGTTGAGTTTGTTTATTCTAGAAAAATATCTGATAAATACAAAAGACGTTGAAGCCAATCACTGTCCTAAAACTTTGGAGCAAAAGGGAAATGATGGTCTTCAAAAAATACCTAGACTTCATGTTTAAGTCAAACATCCATGTAAGTACTTTGCCAAGAGATAGTCACCTTATCTTCATATGCAAAGGAAATGTGCTGTGAATGCTGTTCACTTCTTCACAACTTTTACAGCCTCAGCGAAAACACCTTTTAGTTTACTAGGAAGGGACTTGGATCCAAGACTTTGTCTATGAATGCAGCAGTGACTCCATGGTACAAAGCGAGCTACTTCTTCAATTCAGCCACGTAGGCCTGTAGGCCTTTAAAACACCTGACGTACATAGGCTTGCATCCATCAGTGCATACACCACAACAATGTGACTAACAATGTCCTTTTCAATGAAATAACCATTGATTGCATTAAAAATATCTTTGCATGTGGTATGCTCTGTCAATGGGTAACAAAGAAAGAGATTCTCCTCAATTTCATTTCCTACCAAGTACTTTGTTGATGATGAGCAAAACATAAATTAGCAACATCTACACTTTCATGGACTGGATGGAAAAGAATTTGCTTTTCTAATTCCATCTACTACTACAGCTTCAACAACATCAGACATTTCCTGAATTCGCTGAGACATTGTGTTGTTTGAAAAAGACATAGTATTGACTTTGTGAACATGTTCTTCCCTAAACATACAAAAATGGTATGCTTAATACAAGGAGAAATTAAATCTTTGGCTATGGTGTTTTTACCACATTTAGCTATTACTTTATAAGGAATACCGTATGAAGCTTCAACTGTGTTCTCATTGTCTTTCTTTCCAGACATCATGTATGAAGTAACAGTTGGATGCTTTTCTAAGCACTGAAAATAATGTATATCTTTGTTTTATACATAGGATGTTTAGTTTCTAAATGTTGCATGAGTAGAGAGGTTGCATGCAACTATTGGATAATATTTCCCCACACACAACACACAAAGGCTTAGGACAGTTATCATCCCCTACAAATGAAAACCCATATTTAATACACCCTTCAGAGTATTTCCATTTTTCTGTGTAGTATCTGAGGCATGCACCTTTTTACTACCTCCCGGTGTGGGCGTACTCATAGCTGCAGATACATGTTGAGAAGTGCTTGGTGACAAATTATAATCCACATCAGGTTTTGGTTTTTTAAACATTCCTATTTTCAACCACTGATCCATAACTGACATACTTAAAAATCACTGACAATAATAACTGAAACTATGTTAAACATTAAATTAAAAAACTACTTGAATCACAATTAAAGAAAACACACTTACCTTTATTCAGTCAAATAACCAAACTGATCAAACAGTGTGGCTACAGATGTACTTATATGTTTGGGTAAGTTCTGGAAACTTCACAAATGGATTGTTCTGAAACTGTGTATTAATAATGGTTAGAAGAGCAGTTTGGTGGAAGGGTGCATAGCCACGCCCTCACCAATCACCATTCACTAACGTGATCTAATTTTGAAATATCTCCATTAATGGTGATTCAAATTTAACATTTATTGTTTTCCATAACTAACATGTGCATTTGTTTACTTAACTTGTTTTTTTGCCATTACTGATCGACTATTTTTTGTGCACCCCTGAATGGTGTAGCACGTATCCCCAGGGAAACGTGTACCGCTGCTTAAGAACCATTGATCTAGACAGACATTGCTAGAACTGACATTTAGAGTAAAGGGATAGATACTCTTTCTCATGAGACATTTTATTTTTTCTATAATGGATGAAGGCATCCATTTCAACAAAGTATCCTTCTCTTTAGCTTTCTTTTTAGATGTAGGTCTCCTGGATGTCTTTCAGAGAATCTCAACATTCTTATAGCAAAGCTATTCTCTCTAGATGCCAATTTCTTCCCTGAATTCTGATTATATTATGAACCAAGTTGACTATATCACAATTTCAAATTCAGCAGGCTTACAACAAAACTCATTTCCCTCTACCCTCACCTTATCTGGAAAATGTCTTGTCCTTTTCCTCTACTTTCCTATTCTTTCCAATGGCAACAGCATTCTCTCAGTTAAGCATGAAAACTCGAGATTTACCTTTGCTCAGTTTCCTTCCTGACCTCCAATCCTATATTAAGTCAATTGATCGAATCCGATTAATTTTTTAGTAAAATTTTATCATTCATCAATGAAAGATATTTTAAAATCCTAACCCTTAATAACAGGATGTGACCTTATTTGGAAATAGGGTCTTTACAGAAATAATGTAGTTAAAATGAGGTCATGAGGGTGGGTCCTAATCCAAAAGGGACCAGTGCCTTTATAAAAAGCAGAAACTTGGACAAGGAGACAGAAACAGAGGGAAGACTACGTGAAGACACACAGGAGAAAGATGGCCATCAGATGAGTGATGTATCCAAAGCCAAGGATACTCAGCAAACACCAGAAGCTAGAAGAGGCAAGAAAGAATTCTCCCCTAAAGCACTCAGAGATAGCATGGCCCTACTAACAACTTGATTTAGGTCTTTCAGCCTCTAGAACTGAGACAAGAAACTTCTATTGTTTTAAGCCTCCCAGTTTTTGGCACTTTGTTACCACATCCCTAGGAAAGCAATACAACACCTCAAACACAATTTGGACTCAATTATCTATAACTCTGTACCCCTAAATCTACACCTGATCTCTGAATAGCATCCTACCCACCTAACTGGCCATGGCGGTTTCTTACACATCATTCTGGCTCCGTAGCCAATCAATTACTAAGGCCTGCTTTAATTTGTCCATTTTTCCATGTCTGTATCACTAATCCAGTTCAGGTCATCATGTCGTCATGCCCCTGAACAACTGTCCAGCAAATGGTCACCACGACTACGGTCTTGCTCCTCTCTAATTTATTCATCTTTAGCAACCAGACTTCCTTAAGATGCTGATCTGGGCACACTTTCGGAGTGTTGATGTGGATCACATAATTAGTGGCATACATGATACCTAAGGACAGTCTAAGAGTAATTTCTTTAGCCGGGCTAACAAAATTACACTTAACGGCCTCTGAGACTAAGAAAAAGAAAGACACCATCACTTAACCATCCCCATTCTCAAATGCACAGAAAGGTACTTTCAGTTTTCTCAAACATGACAACGCTTTTCACATCTGCCTAAAACTCTCTACTCCTTCCTTAATCATTTCATTCATTCATTCACTGTACACATAAACACAATGAGTGTCTACCATGTTCCAAGCTTAGTTCCAAGAGCTAGATATTCCATAGAAAATGAAACAAAGTTCCTGCCCTCATAAAATTTACATTCTAAAAGGGGTGATAAACAGATCATAAACAAAAATGAACACACAAACACTACCTCAGAAGGTATTAAGTGCTTCAGGGCAAAGTAAAACAAGGTAAAGGGAATAAGGGAGGTTGGGAGGAAAAAGAAGCAAGGTAATGATTTTACATAAGGTACTCAGAGAAGAACCCTCTGACTGGGTGATATTTAAGAGGACACCTGCAGAAAGTGAGGAAAACAGTCCCGAGCATATCTAAGAAAAGGGCTTCCCAGACAGCGGGAAGAGCAAGTGCAAAGACCCCAAGGTAGGGCAGACTCACAGCATTTGAAGGGCATCACTCAGGCCACTATGACCAAAGTGGGAAAAGGAAGTACAAATGAGGTTTTAGAAAAGCTTTGAAACTCATTGAAAGAGTTTAGGAATTAATGTGTATAAAAGGGGAATTTTAGTAGCCTGATTAAGCATTCATCATGAAAGAACCACTTCGGTGCTATGTAGAGAACAAACTTGGTGGGGAGGGAGGCTAGTACAAAGAGAAAACGATGAGGCTTCCGCCAAGTCCAGGTGAGAGATAACAGTGGCTTGGAATGGCGTAGAGGTGGTAGAAACCGCTGGATTCCGATAATTAATATGAACATACACATATGGATATGCATATGACTTAAGACCTTTTTAATTTATCAGCTATCAATTTCAATAATACATATAACAAGGAATAATTTCAAATGAGTAAAAATGATTTTTACTTTTCTCCTACTTGTAAGGAAAAATTCACAAGGAAAGGGGGTATGAGGAGAGAGGGAGAGAGAGAACACTCTAGACAATTCAATCAATATCCTAGAAAACAGTATGTTACACTTTTGAATTTAGTCCACTCCAAAACAGGACTTTCACACAAAGTACTCCCCACTTTACACCTGGTTTAAAGGTGCTGAAGAAATGTTATTCCCTTTTTTCAGAAGGATCATCTTTAAGGCATGCTACTCACTGATATAATTCTAAAGTCTTAGTTGGTGGCTTAATATGCAAAGTGTTGAATGTGTTTAAACAGTGACTTTGGGTACAGCATTTCTGATTATTATATCTTTTATAAACTTCTTTTAAACAAGACAATCTCATTTTTTGACTAAAGAAACAAACATTTGAATTGTATATTGTGTTCACAGACAAAACTTCATTTTATTCGAGTACTGCTGATACCATCAAATCAATTCAATCACTCGCTAACAATAAAAAAGTGACATTATTATTGAGAACGTACCATATAATTTTCCTTATTAATAAAAATCAAGAAATTTTTATCTTCCTTTTCTCAAAAATTACGTTTGATGATGTTTTTATTCAATTATGATTTTTAAAAGTAATTTGAGTTTTCTGATTCATTTGAATCAAAGAATACTTTTTACTTTTTATTGAGATATAACTGACATATAGCATTATGTCACTTTCAGGTGTACAACATAATGATTCAATTTTTATATATACTGCAAAATGGTCACCACGGTAAGTCTAGTTAAGATCTATCACCATGAAGTTACACATTTTTTTCTCATATTTAGAATTTTTAAGATCTACTCGCTTAGCAACTTTCAAATATACAATACAGTAGTATAAACTAGTCACCATGCTGTGCCTAAAGAATTTTTAAATACCATTTAAGTCTCTTTACAACTCTAAAATTTATAAAGATTTTTATTTAAAACTGAACATTCAAAAAATTAGCATATTTCCAACTCTAAAACATCAAAAATGAGTTTCCACAAACAGAAGAGAGGATGTTCATAATCTAAGTATCTGGCTTTATCATCAATGAGCACCCCAAAATATATACAGTTCAAGTCCTGAACATGGAGCCCAATGTGTAACTTCATCACCCCGGCTGCCCAAATCTCAACAATAATCTGACTCATTATACAGCTCAATAACACTAACTACTACAGAACTAATTACCAGAGGACCTAGAAGTGAGGGAGAGAGGAGAGAAAAAACTGAACTGCAAGTAACAGAAGTGTTAAGAAACTTAAATCTGCTCCCCTAGTCCACATACTGGAAATGGAGTGACATTAGTCTGAAATATACGCTACCATTAGGTCACCTTGTTCCAAAAGACCAGTCTTTCATGCTGAAACTTCTTCAGAGGCATCTTTCTACCACTAGTTTCATCACCAGACCTGTAAGTCTAGATAGTCCTGGTAATGCTTGATTTTTGAAAACTGCTAATAGAAACAAAAAGTTTCTGTAGCTTCAAACTGTTCTCAAATTCTTTGTCCATTAATTTACTCCTTTTTCATAAAAATTGTAAATTTTCCTCCCCACTCCAATTAAGACCACTGGGCTACAGTATTAGTATAAGTATCAGATGTCTATTGTCAGATATGCAGTAGGCCATTAAGTTTTATTCTAGAGTTTAAGGCAAAACAAGCTGAAAATGCAAGAGTTGAAACTGTGTGTTTGACAGTAACTGAAATATCCAGTTCATACTTTTCTAGTGAAAAAAGTATCCAGCCATGTAATATGAAAAATAGAGACATTTATGGTTGGGTTTTTTTCTGGGAAACCTGGTGTATCTATTAAACAGATGCAGATTTTATGAATTAAATCTTGCCATTAGAATAACCCCTCTACTTCTTTTTCACTTATTCCAACATTTCCCTAATATTTGAGGGCTGTCTGGAAAAAATCCAGCCATAAAGTCCTCCATTTTTCGTATTACATGGCTGGAAATGCCTGTTGGTAGCCATTCAGAAAGATGGCATAAAGGGTAAAGCTAAATGTTTGTTTTATTACCTTAAAACCAAAACCACTTTCTATAATCTTAAAACCAAGCCCTGCTCTCAGATTTCTATGAGAGCCCCTTCTCCTCTGTATATATATCGTTTAACCTTGAAATGATTTCAGACACCACTTGCAAACACAATCCAAAGTAAATCAGAAAATAAAAAAGACCCAAACCCAAACCCTATTTTCAAGGAGCTCATTCCAGTACATAACAAATATTTCTTTTAAAACAATGAGCATTATTTGGTGTGCTGAATGTATTTCACAGTCTTTCATATATTTTTTTCACTAGAAAAGTATGAACTGGATATTTCAGTTACTGTCAAACACACAGCTGTATATACAAGTATACAAAACTACATGTGCAAGTAGGGGAACAAGAGAACCACCTGGGCCCACAGTGCTGCGGGAATGAGGTGTAGACTTGCCCAGCGAGGGAACAAAATGGCTGGCTCTCAAAAGTGTCATGGGAGGGCAGTCATTACCCGAAGGATTTAATAGGCTTTAGTCTGGCTTTCAGCCACATGGGCTAAAAAGTGGATTCTGATAGAAAATTCAAGAATGGAATCATGACTTAGGGTAAACACATATTAATCACAGTCAAGAAACAGACCTAACTCCTGGCTCTTATTTAACATATAATGAGAAATAAATGCTAAAGAACTGGGGCTATTTGTGTCATAGGACTGGAACCCTTGTAATGGCATAACTAGCACATTTTCTCCTTGTAGACCAATGCATAAAGAAAGTTGAATAACCTAAACAAGAATGGATTTTTTTTAGAACAAAAAGAGATAGACAGGAGATCTAGACAGGGTCCAGCACAAATAATGCCCCCTTTTTTATGAACTGGTAATCTATACCAAATCTTTTATTATAAAATCATAAACATGTTAGGTTATAATAAAATCATAACTCAAGTCCGGGGATTACTTCTGTCAGACCCTATCTTAAGGGCATAATAACACCTAATACATAGTACTTACAACAGAAACAGTTCTAAGCATTTTATTTATATCATCTCATTTAAATGTCACCATAATATTATGGTGTAGGTACTGTTAGTATCACCATTTTACAGAGGAATAAATTGTGAAACAAAGATGAGAAACTTGTACAAGAATACACAGTTAGCAAGTAACAGAGATGGAATTTCAACCCTATTTGCCCAAGTATCTGTCCTAATTACTATTCCACCTGCAAAGAAAATCTGGAGTGTCCATCTGCAATTCCTTGCATGTATCTCTTTATCGAGAGGTAGAAACCAGAACATTAAAAATCTTCCAGCTAATGCTGGAATGAGTATTATCAACTTCAACCTCTAGGCCTCTCCTTTTAAAAATAATAGCAGACCAATCCACTCCCCACCTTAATGGGCATACTCCTCCTTTAGCTGCATCAATACAGTCAATCAGGCAGTGGCCAAGCTTGCAAGCCCATCAGTCATCCTGCCTCTTCAAAGATTTAGCATCTCTGCTCCTCTTTGTGTAGATGTGAAAGTTTAACTCTCATAACTCATTTTTTTCTTCTTATTACCCAGTGCTTTAGTAAAGTCATTCTGCAACTCCAAGTTATTAACAACAACAACAACAACAACAAAATCCAACTTTCACTATTAAAAGTTCAGCTTTTTTATGAAAAACATAAATGTTCTTACACTTCTATAATAATTTGACTAAATTTAATTCACATAATCAGATGTTATTTCCTACCATGTCTACCATTAATATATATGCTATCCACATGCTAAAATTATAGCACCACTGTCCTCAAGTAGAAGCTCAAAATCTAGTAGAGGGAAGTTTAGAAGAGGTTCCAAGTACTCTTAGCAAACAGCTTGATAGGAATGTCATAATGCAGAAGAAGGGCAATCACGTGATAAAGTAAGTTTGTCCAACCTGTAGCCCGCAGGCCATATGCAGCCCAGGCCGGCTTTGAATGAGGCTTAACACAAATTCATAAACTTGCTTAAAACATTACAAAAATTATGCATGGACCTATTTTTTAGCTCATCGGCTATCATTAGTATTAGTATGTTATGTGTGGCCCAAGACAATTTTTCTCCTTCCAATGTCACCCAGGCACACCAAAAAATTGGACATCCCTGGGATAAAAAGCTTCAGGATAAATAGAACAAGAGGAGAAAGGTATTAGACGGAGTAAGAAACACATGCCAATGCAAAGTGAAAGAGAAGAGAAAACAAAAGATTTTCCAGCCAAGGAAAAGGCAAGATAGCAGGGGGCAGGAAGGTCAAACCATTACAGTTTACAACCGTTTGGATTCTCTGATATCTGAAATGGTTACAGTTACTACTGTAAGAGAAATCCCCAACCAATAAAGTATACCAAAATTTTAGGGACAAAATTTTAAAATGCCCACCCATGATTCAGATCTACCCATCCTTAGGACATAAATGTTCCCTGCCCTAAGAGACACCAGTGTAAGGGATGGGAGGTGAGTTTTTACCAAGAATAACGTAATGAGATTGAACATCAAGAAAAACTATTTTGAAATTATACACAACAAATACCTACTTTGGAATACTATGAAACTCTAAAAATAAACTGAGAGGGTGTATGTGCTCAGATGAAAATGTGCTATAATAGTCTAGTAAGTTTTTCTTTTAAAGCAAATTGAAGAATAATATGTATCATATGAATATTCTGGCATAGAGATTAAGGAGTCCAAATAAGAGATAAATAGGATCCAAACCAGAATATAGAGAATTGATTCAGAGATAAGCATCAGGGAAAATCAACAAGACCTATTACATGTAGAGATGAAGGCAAGGAAGACATCTAGAATGTCTTGTTTATTTCTTAAACCTTAACGAGTAAATAGGTTCTTATTTCTTCTATTAGTCGCTTACCAATCCTTTATAGTTAAAACTACCCCTGCTCAATTTATCATAAAACCCAAATTAATGATATTTGCAATATAATTTTTAACATATAAAGGGGCAAAAGAAATTTAAGAACTGTGTATAAACTGGCAGGAAAATAGCTTTATCCCCTTCAGGAAAATCTGCATACAGATACTACCAACAAGGGACACATAATCTAAACCTAAAATCTACATTTGCTGCAATATTCCTTTAGGAATTTTTCTCTTATGTATCAGCATTTTCAGTATTTCCTAGCTTAAATTCAGGGTAAGATCTTTCTGCCATGAATTAATAGTTCTTCATTCTCAATACTCATACTTAACTGTTAAAACTTAACCGAACATTTCTCTATATGTGGATTATACTACAATTTTAAAAAAATAAAACTTAGCTACACATGCTGAGGACCAGGGGTCAAATAACTGTATTGATTTGTTTTGGGGGAAGGGAAAGATAGTAGTGATAATATATGCCAGTTTCCTGGGAAAACGTCGCTAACATTTATTTAATAATGAAATCTCCTTACAGTTCACCTGGGCTAGGTGATATTTATTACCCTCAATATAAAAACTAATTTTTCCAGTCTCTACTTAACAAGAAAAGCCAAGGGGACTATAAAATACCTAACTAGTATTTCTTTCCACAATATAATTTTAATTTCTGTGTTTCTATAAATTGGAGAATAATTAATTAGAAGCCATATGAACATGTGGTCTAAACTGGGCCAATAAAACTGAAGGAAACAACTTTTAGTCTGCAATAAGTGCAAACAGTCTTGCTTTCTCTCTCTGCTGGAATAAAGATGTTTCTTGCTCTGACTGCTGAATGGCAGCTATCCCATGATGATGAGGGAAACCCATATGAAGACAAATGCAGCAACAGACAGACCAAGCTGGTACCCACTGGTGCAATTTTTGGAGACCAAGTCCTAGAGCTTCCCTGACCCTCTGCAATTTCTGTTATGGGAGAACATAAATTTCACTCTGGAATAAGAAAGATTATTTGGGGGTTTCTGTCATTCAAAGGTAAATTCACCATAATTTTACATATTTTTAACAAGTCTCTCAAAAATAAGTACCTATGTGGAAGCTATTGGAAATCAGAAAAAAATTCACATTTTATAAACAAAGTATAATTTTACAAATAATATAAGCTTTCTTAAATCCATTAAGAGTTCAATCACAAAAATATAAATGACCAGTTAAGAGGCTAATAGATAATGGATACAGGCAAGTTTTACTTGATTGCATAAAACTGTTTACAATACATTTCTCAATAAAGAAAAATTGAATTATAACCCAAGGGTGGCTTAATTTGTACAAATTTTGAATAATGTCACATATATTTCCAAAACAGATGCTTAGAGACTCTACAAGGACACTTGGCTCAATCAGAAGCCAGATTAAAGTTCCATCTGGAGCCTAATGGCTCCATGGTTCCATTACAATTACCTAAGTCACCAGAGTGAGCCTTAATGGTTGTACATCACAGAATCTCTCTTTTTTTTTTTTTGTAGGTATATATCTTGCCCCCAAAACTAGCAAATCAGGTCATAAAAATAATTGTGTGCATACACACATGCGGGATTCAGTAGGTATCCAAACACTGATGTACTTTTCAATGATACTAAACCTTTCCTATATGATTTTTCATTGGTTATTCACCAGCTTTTTCTATTTCTGGATACAGTTGCTGAGATATTATGTCATCACCTTTACTTGACATGAAAAGAACGAAGTCCACTTTCCCCTTTGATTAATCTTTATAGTAACTAAGACACCCAGAATATCTTTCATGTTTCAAGGCATCAATTCTTATCAAACCACTTTGTATAAACCAGAAATAGCAAAAACTGTCAACAAAAAAGAGAAGAGAGAAACAAAGCAATGGAGGGAGTAAGGGAAGGAGAGAGACAAAGGGAAAGAGGCAGACAGGCAGGCAACCAGAGCCAAACGGAGGGAAATCCCACCATAAAGTTAAGCTATCTAGAGCCAGTGGCCTTCTGAAATGCCTCCCAACCTAGCCTCAACTAAAGACAAAGAAAGCTTTCTGGCAAGGAAAATAGCAGCCCCTGAGCATCCAACAGTAGTATGTAAAGCAGACATTAGCCACAGACCTCATCTCTACCCTGTGCACCCCGGGAAAGTGACGGCATGATTAATAAAGGGCCTCCTTTCGACCCAGGAACTGACCAGAAGCCCAAGAGCATCAAGCTCCTGTGAGGCGTAAGAGCTTCAACAGCAGCAGTGGAGCTCAACTGCAAGTGCCAACAGCAATGGCTGGCACAGAACCTATGCTGTGGAGGAATCTGCAATGCAGACATGGGAGGTATAATAAACTCCTTTTGGGAAGGCAAGGAGGGTGGGATACTGGGTCTTGATTCTATTCCTAAAAGGACTGTTACACTACCTTGCAGACATGTAGACTAGTCTTCAGCAGTATGGCATACCAACTGCAGTATGTAATCATCTGCTAAGTGTTTCGACCCCATATCCCATACATCTCTTTCTTTACATATACATAATGCAGGGGGGAAAATTACATATATTCCATTTTTAAAAGATCTCAAGCAATGTAAAGGTTAGAAGGTAAAAACATCAACTACCTTTAACACTCACATATTAAAATAATTAATTTTCTAAATATACTAATTTTCTTTATTATATAAGACACACATACACCCAACAGTCCCTAACTGTGTAATACAACCAAAGACATTTCCCTGAACACTAGATGAATCTTTTTTCCTTCACTGAGATATACTAACCAACATTTAAAAGAATTGAATGTTCTCATCTTAAAAGAATAATCTCTAAGAATGGACTATTAAATATACACATACATATTTTAAATAGTTCAGTCACACAGCTCCTGACACTGGCCATAATCTATAATATGGGCATAGTGGGGTTGAGGGGATGTCAGATTTGAACCGCGGCAATACTAACTTTGGAAGGCGGGACGTGCTATGACACGTACAGGTCTTAGGGACACGCTATGACATGTACAGGTCTTAGGGACGTGCTATGACATGTACAGGTCTGAAGGTAGGGTACGAGTTTTGGCACCCTACAAGGGTGTGAGTAACAGACTCAATATCTTTCTATCAGAAGGGTTCCAATTCACTTTTAAGAATGGTGAAAAATCTCAAAGACAAACTCCTGATTATTTCAAAAATTTTCCAAGGAATAGCCCCGCATACCACTTCTCAAACAAAAAAACTAAATAAATAAATCAATAAACAACTTCTAATACTTTTTCCCACTTTACTCTGCATGTGGCTGTGCCACAAGCATCCATGTACTGGACTAACAATTTAACTAAAATACAGGTCAATATGGCATAAGGTATGAATAGAAAAGTCTAACCACTATTTAAAAGTGCTTGCATGATAACAAATCAATTTTAAATATTAACCAATCAACTCACCACGAAAGTAAAATATAATCCATTTTTCCAAATTCACAAGCATCATTTTTAAAAATATTTCATTCCACAAATGATCACTAATCAACAGCAATTAAAAAAAAAACAAAAACAAAGAATACCTTGGACAGTATTCCTGACTCTACACTCTATTACTCAACTGACATCAAGAAAATCACACACAAAGTTTAAAATAAAATGAGAAAATTATTTTTAGAGCTACCAAATATATACAGTGAAATGCGTATATTGTTCTCACAAATACGCTGAATACCAAACACCATTTTTTTAACAAAGTGACACTATTCACTTGCATGGATAAAGTTAAACTTTACATGAGAAGTATAAGTACTGATGGCACCGACACCGATATTTCTTCTTCTTTTCAACTATGAGAAAGATTAGAAAGGAGGAAGGAAAGGGAGAGAGGGAGAAAGGAAAGGAGGATGGGGTACAAATTTGCATTTCAGCTTTTCTCTCCTCATCCAAAAAGTCATTTATAAGACACCACTCTAAACAAAGCAAAGGCACTGAAGAACAAAAAAACAATGCACTGGCCAAGGCTAAACAACAGAACACTACAACTGTGCCAGTTAGGGCTCTTGATTATAAACAACAAACACATTCTGGTTAATCTAAGTCAAAAGGAATTTATTGGCTGTGTACTGGGTAGCTCAAAAAAATGGAGACATGGTTCACGAATCAAGTGTGGACAGGAACCAAGGGAGGCAAATCATGGTCTCGCTTCCACAGTCAACGATGAAGCATACAAGGTGCGTTACTGCATTAAGAGTCACAGGCCAGGGAGGAGCATCTCATGAGCAGCTCTTAAATCTCGTGCCCATGATCTCTCTAAGTGCCAAGGTGCAGCTCTCAGACTGCATAAGTACCGCTTGCTAGCCTCTAAACCAGAAAGAGGGTTAGGCAGCTGAAACTAGCTATACGTGTCCCCTACTAAGATCAAGTTTTAATAGTGGACAGACCTGAAGTGCCTTTACTTTGACTCAGGGTCTTGCTCATATCTATAAGAGTTTACAAATATAAAATTCATAAAAATTAATTCAAATCCCTTTAACATTATTAGATTTGCTTGTTACAATTTCTAGTCTATTTCCAAGGCAAAAATTTACTCTTTCTAAAGTGGTTCCATCAACCAATACTAGACTGAGTAATTTAGATGGGGTCTAACAAGTTTCTTAATACACTGTAAGTATTGCCTCTTGCTTTATATTCTATCCGTCTGCTAATTTGGTTTCTTGCTTGCCTTTTTTGCTGCAGCTGTGCACCGGGTTAACTGTTTCAATGGTTTTCCTACAATAACCCACAAATTTTTTCCTGATCAGTGTGCTGTATGATTGGTTCTTTGTTCCTAAGATAATTATTTTACATTTGTCTACACTGAACTGCATTTGCCATCTGCTGGCCCAATCACCTAAACAATCCAAATCTTTTTGAATCTGATTGCATTGTTCCTCATTATTTCCTCTAGCTCCAATTTTAGGATCATTTGCAAACTATGAGATCTTTTCTTTAAAGCTTGGACACATTTTATTTTAATATAAAGGTTTTTATTTTTTTTTAAGTGACCCTTAGACACTCCAGCTGAAATCGTCTTCCAACTTTAAAAGTTTCCATAAAGCTTATCCTAGGTTACCTTCCAATTACATAGTCAAAGTGCTGCTAGAAATAAAGCTACTACAACCCATTCTATTTCATCTTGACTTACACTGCCATTATGTCTTTTAAGTTCTTCTTTCCAAAGTATACATAGTTTTTAAGAAATACAAATATTCTGTTTTCTAATACATACATCAGTAATAATTTTTATAATAACTTTCCTGAAGCAATTTTGGCAAAGTTTTGAACTTCTACACATAACACACTGAATTTACTCATTCAAATAATATTTGAGCACACATTAGTAATGAGCATTAGGTACACTGCAGTCTTATGACCCTGACCCAATTATTTATGTCCCAAAAGTTCAATTTCCTACTGACAAAAAAGATAACTTCTAAAGACCTAATCACCTCTAGCATTATGAATTACCTTTAGCTAAATAATAACTGACTAGATCCACCATTTCTAAAATTTTTCTACTTTCAAAGTTCCCATGCTCCAAATAATTATAAATCTTCCAGTAACTCAATATTTCTTTAGCAGATTTCTAATACTGTAATATTGTATAGAGGTTCTTATTTAGCAGAATTCACCCTTCAAATTAGATTTACTTGACATATCTGAACATAGTAAATCTTAATTAATTATGATGTAGAGTAACAGGTTCGTCTTCAGATCTAGAAAGAATTATTAGCTCCATAAACATCAGTGATTTCTTTGTATAATCACATTTCCACAAAAGTCCTACCTGAATAACCCATTAAAATTGTATGAACTGCCTTCATATATTTGCTGCCATTTTGCTATTTCAAGTGCTAGATAGATGCAGGAGACCAACTGAATTTAAGATTTACTTTTATTTATTCATCCAACAGTCAGTAATTGTTATAAGAATATAAAGAGAAATATAAGATAGTGCTTGCCCTCAGAGAAGTCTAGGGTAAGATTAAAGTAGCTACAAGGTATCATGCTAAAGATATGGTCACAGGGAAGTTACAAGAAGAATTTACTTCCAGCCACTAGATGAGAAGCTGTGTGAAGGGTATGCATTTTAATTCTGTCAAGTATTATAATGTCTTTTAAAAATAAATCTAAGCTATGAATAATAACTCAGAAAAGACAAATATAAAATGCTAAGCAGTGAAAGTGAAAAAGAAAAATAAAACCTCAGGAAAGAAAAAGGTTTGCTGGTCATTTCTTGGTGGTCAACATGTGTTTTTTATTTTTCAATTTTTAGGTAATGAACACATATTGTTCTTACAATAAAAAAGATATAGTATAATATTTTTCTATTAATTTTAAAACCATACTTTGACCAATAAATAAATGAACAATATTAAATGAAAAGCTCTAAGTAAAAAAAACTGCTGTAACTTATAACAGAAACTTATAACACAAAAATTGTTAGTAACAAATATTTTATTTATATATTAAATAATATGTAAAGGATCTAAAGGACACACACTAAAAAATTCATAATTTATTAAGCTCTTCTTTTTTGAAAGAACTATTGATTTTGAATGGACTGCTTCCCTTATAAAGTGGGCTTTGAAAATTCATTAAGAAAAATTACTTTGAAATAGTGAAACTGAATAACTATTATTAGGGTAGGTCTTCAATCTAGGTTTGTGGAAGAATCCTCTAACAACTGATTAGTCTGAATTATTTTCAAACACTTATGACACTGAAGTTGTCTTTAGGGATTTTTTATTTGTTTTTTAAGTAACATAAAAGCATTTAATGAAATCATAACCAACAAGCACTGACTTTTATTTCAAACAGTTCCCATTCACTAAAACTCTGCCACTGGGTAGTACTCCATATAAATAAAGGCCTTTGACTTAAATTCCAGTAAAAGTCACAAAATTCCATGAAAAGTCACAACATTCCACATATTATTTAATTCTATATGTAATCTGATAAAGCCATTTTGATTACATGTATCTTATGAAAAACTATGTGTATCTTAAATTTCCACATGATTCATAGCGTAGGGAAAGAAGTATGTGTATGTGGGAAAAGGAGCAAATAAAAGTTGTTGTCAGTGGCACAACATTTAAAAAGAGCTTCAATAAACAGTTACATGTTTTACTATCTGCTGAGATTTTCAAGATTCTAGTAGAATGTTTTCATTCTTTGATTCTATGCACTACGCCAGAGTGTATTTAAATTAATAGCATTCTATGATAACTTGAAAACCAAGCTCAACAAAAACTTACCCAAGGTATATCATGAACTATATAGGATTACTAAAATAACAATTATGTTTCATCTACTCTATTAAGCTCCCTAAAGAATGAAGTTGTATTAATATTATCCCATTATTATTGTGTCATATGATTCTTACTAGTTTTCAATTAGAAGGGAAATCTCCCAGTGAAGACAAATTCTACCAAAGGTAATAGAGTTTGTAAAGGTTACAAACTGGCATTCACAGGCCACACCTAGTAGGCAAACAATTCATTTTGAAAAAATTGCTAAGACTTTAAAAATTAAACATTTTATACAAAAGTCTAGATTTTTAACTTCTCTCAAAAAAAAAAAAAAAACCAATCACTGGTTCTAGATACTCTGCACCCACTTCTGGAAGTCCTCTCCAATTTTCTGGGTTCTCACTAGCCCATTTTCCCTCCCACTTTCTATTGCTTACCAAGCCACAAACGATTGCCCCTAAATCGAATGTGGAGGCAGTCAGATCTTGATTCAAAAACCAGCTCCTTCACCTCTAAGAGGCTTAACCCAAGACAAATGAGCTGCTACTTCTTCATTACAACAAAGATAATGATTAATTATGCAGGGGTTAAAAGTGGAGTAATGTATATAATACCAAACAGAAAATTCAATGTTCAATAAATGACAGCTGTTATTATTAAGATTTATCATAAACACGTCCCTCCTTCTATAGACTCTTTAAAAAAATGAAATCACTACAGCCTTACCACAAAATAAGGGTCCTTTGTAAAATAAGGATAAGAACAGTAAATATCTTATAGATTTGTTATAATACATTAATATATGTAAAATGTTTAGAATAGTACATGGCACATACCGAGTCCTAAAAAATGAGTTAGTTGTTACTACTAATAGAATTAAATGCTGCTGTTCCCAGAGAGCAGGCCCACATGAGCTTAATAAATGTTTATGAGGAGAAATAAGTTAGTGAGTAAAAATGTAACTCAACACAAGACAGTTATCAAAATTGTTTCTTTGTATAGAGTAGTGAGAGTCCTCACAAATCTCCTGTATTTTTATGTTAAAGTTGAAAATCTCAGTGAAAACAAGTCACTGTGATGTATAAACAATGTTCTGGGCTTGAACATAAATGATGGAAACAAAAGAACTGACCATAACTCCAAGATTATGCAAGCACATTATATCATGTTAATAATTTATTTCCAAAGAATTTTTAGAGTGGCCCTATTTCATGACTTCTAGAACCTGAACAGTACAGGCTAAGCTTTCTTTCAAGTTCTTTTATGCCTCCAAGGATCTCAGCAGCTGAGTCTAGGACCATGCAAAGAGGAACCTCACTACCTTTTAGGAGGAGTAGTTTCAAAGCCTTAGCCGTTAAAAACAAAGAATGATGAAAAAAGGTCTGGTCAAACAGGAGTAGTGATTCCCTGTAAGTAGCGTCATATCAAAGAGATGATTTGATCTTTAAGCATACAGTTGAAGTAGTTTTTAATTAGCCTGGGAATAATAAAGAAGCTCTATTCTTCAATTACTTAATTTAACAAAAGCTAAAGACAGTCTCGCTGGCTAAAGTGGTATGTATATTCCAGATTCCCTGTCTTGTCACAGAATCCTTTCACTAAATACAATGAGAAAAAGCAACAAAATTGACTTTAAAAGAGTAATTTCCTTTCCAACCTAAGTAAACTTTACACAAACTTGCCTCTGATAATCCACTAAACAGGCTGCACCACTAGCATCAAGGGAGGGCGTTCGGATATCTAGCAGGTGCTGCAGTTTATCACAAAACCGTCTAAAATAATTGGAAGTGACAACCAGCACTACCACAAATGATTTATTAGTCTTTCAGTCAGCTTTTCAGCTTCCTCGGGGCCAGAATAAATAATTTACCAACTCTGTATCTTCAAATCATTAATTCTTCCCTATGCATCCAAACTACATTTAACACTGCAAGGTTCAGTGGAATAAAACACACAATAGGAATATTTTTCCAAATATAGAATCATCTGACATTATATAAAGGCAAATTTGTTAATCAAGATGTACAATCCACATGCAGAAGAATTTAAGGGTTCAATGTCAGCAGTGAAGTTGAGTTTGAGGGAATAAAGTCAGGCAAAGAGGAAATGAAAGCAGAGCCTAGCAAAGAGCTCTCATGACAAGGGAACAAGGCTCCAATGCCTCTGCAGCAGCAAACCTAAGGGACAACCTAAGTACACTCCATGACAGTGACCTTAAACCTCAAGCATCACCATTTCACAACAATCAATGAATTCACTAAATTGATAGTCTCCTCTAAAACTATCCCATCAGTTATAAAAAGTATATAGTCCTCCTTAAAAAAAAAGAGGTCTAATATTTAATTAAAAGATGAACAGATAGGAAATTTTCTCATGCAAAACAGATTTAATACAGAACAAAATGAAGCATCTTCTTTAAATATTTTAGTAACTCTTTTGAATGGGCTTATGAGACAATAACATACTCCTGGGAATTACCAAAAAAGGTGTATAAAAATCAAAGAAATAAAAACTCCAAAAAATTTTGACAGTGACGTGAAATGGTATGTCTATTAATTATGTAGAAAAAACACACAGGAAGCGAAAACTCACATTCTAAATTCATTTTTGATGTAAGCTAGTCCTGTCTCATTAAATCAGCATCTATGATTAAAACAGAAATCATTTTTGGTACATAACGTATTGCATTGTTAGAGCAGCATCTGTTTATTACACACCATAAACATTTTTCAGCTTTCTGAAACTACTGATACACAAGGAATGATCCAGACCTAGCAATTTCTTTAATCTTTTTTTTTAATTTCAAGAATACTTCCAAGGGTATTTCAAGAAAGGGTTAATAACATTACTACTCTAATATTTGGCATTCTATGGGACAGCTTCAAGCTGTTGGGCAGACAAAGAATTTCATAACTTGGCTGCTTTCTCTTCAATGGTTTGAGAGTTCATTACAATCCAAATCTTAAGTGTACAATATATGTTTAACTGTACTTTTAAATATGACATCTACCAATACATAAAACACATTAAAATAAAAGAAGCCTGATTGACTAATAAAAATTACAATGTAACTTTGAACCCAAAGAATGCAATTTAGATCATAAAATTTTCAAATAATCTCTAAAAAATTCCTAACTGTTCACAAATAAGAGTATGCAATTCTCAATACTCAGTATTCCACTGTTATATAAACACCTGGGCACAAAATCATACTGTTCACATTAAGCAAAACCATGTCTTATAAATGCACAGACTCAGCCAGTGCACCTGTTGCTATGGCAAAATAAACCCCCAAGTTGCATAGGTCCTAGCCTCCCACAGGCTAAAATAAAACAAAAATGCAAAAACTGTAAAATATAACAATGTAACAAAAGGCATATTTTTCAAATGAACTCTAAAAAGAAGAGGTTTTATGTTTTGGTCGTGTGTGTGTGTGTGTGTGTGTGTGTGTGTGTGTGTTGTTTTGTTGTTTTGTTTTTTGTTTTGTTTTTTTTTTACTGGAGATTTGGGAGGATAGGAAGTAGTTTTTTAAAAAGAGCAACATGACAAGGTTGTCTGCAAGCTTCTTTGAAACTGGCTTTTAAGGACAGACGAATTTCAACAATAAAACAGAAAGCACTGCTTTAGTGGCACCAAATTGCCTGAGGATGCTGCCTAATGCCAAAACCTGGACACAAGGCTGTACAAGTTGAGGGCAGTTTATCTCATGTGCCACAAACACTGAGCCCAAGAAAGCCACATGGGTACCTGTGGAAAAAGTCTGTGCAAAGTATCCTGACCCTTAAATGTCCATCCAAAGAGAAATATACACTTATTGTAGTACTGCATTGTCCTAATCATGGAATATTAGAGAACAGTTAAAATTAATAAAACATACAAAAACAGAAGCACTGAACAACTCAGAAACGATGTTGTGTAAAAAAAATTTTAAAAAAACCAAACTTCATAAATACTAATAAAATGTTTTAGGTCACAGGTATCCAATATTTTGTCTTCCCTGGACCACAGGGGAAAAAGAATTGTCTTGGGCCATACGTGAAATACCCTAAAGGTAACGATAGCTGAAGAGCTTTAAAAAAAAAAAAAGGCCTCAAAATAGCTCACAATCTCTTAAGAAAGTTTATGAATTTGTGTTGGGCCACATTCAAAGCCATCCTAGGGCACATGCGGCCCATGGGCCACAGCCTGGACAAGCTGTTTTAGTTAGTAAAGAACACACTCAATGTTAGGAAGTCTAAAATGGACATGAAGGACATATACCACTTTCAGGATGGTGGTCATCTCTGGGAAAGGAGGGACTTTAAAATGTTTTTAAATATATATATCACAAATGTTAACATACTAATTCTGCATGGTAAATCCAAAATTACTTGTTTTATTTACCCTGTGTACTTTTGTAAATATTTAAAATATTTCTTAAATATTTTAAATCTAAGCCATGATGTAAATTATTTTCTTCTGAAAAAAATTAAAACATGTGATAATATCCTTACTTGAAAGATGGGTGTCTACCTTCTTAAAAATCACTGGATTGGCTAGCCTCCATATCCTAAAATTTTTAATTCCAAAGTAAGAAGATAAATATTCCACTCTCTTTCACAAATGATTTCACTTAGTAACAATTTCAAATCAAGTTCTCAAGAGATATCGTGCTTTTATTTCAAAACTGAATTGAAAAATTTTACCACATAGACCTCCTAAATAAAGTGTAAAATATTCTGAGCAGAGACTTTTAAAGTGACTGGTTCTATCTCTTGTTAGAATAGGCTTGAGAACCTGACTCCCATTCCTTGGCTCTAACTTCCCTGGAGGAACCTGTCACTTCATTAGTCTGTATGTTCTTTTTCATTTTCTTTGTTTATTGTGAGATACTAAACTTCTACTTGTTTAAAAAAATTCCTAGTAAGCCTTTAGATATAGCTAATGAAACCTTACTCTGAAGAAATTCAGTACCACAATGACAAGCCTTTTATTGTTCATTAAAATTTTCTGCAGTCAAATTTAAGTTCAGGCCCATATCTTTATAGGCCTTTGGATATTTGACAGGTCATCTGTAGTGAAATAAAAACAAAGTACCTCCTATCTACAATCACATTTGTATACTAAAACAAAAGTTTAATATACTTTTTGTCACCATGAAGAAAATATCAAAGATACTATTAATTTTTACAAAAAACTGATATATTTCAAAGTACAACCATCTGATTTAAAGCATTACTTGCTTGTTATCTTAAACAAGAAATCATATTCAACTTATATTGATGTTTTCTATCTGAAGCATGTCATGCAATATTGTAATTTATCTCATAAATCTACTAGAGTGTGATCAAATCCTATCAACTTTGATTGGCATAAATTTGAAACAATGAGGTAATCACATCTGTTAAAACAGTTCTAGCTTGCTAGATAACATTTTAAATGTTTATACAATAGCATAACTATATTTTTTTTCTCTCCATAAGACCTTTCTGCACTTGGTTTGGTTTTTTTCATAGTTTTTTTGCAAGTACTGGGTTCACTGTAACCTAATATATAAAGTGGGATACAAAATAAAAGATGAAAAGATGGAGAAGTGTGGGAGATGGAGTAATAGGGATGGTATAGGTGTGAACTGTGTACACTCCAGAAAATATTCTAATGAAACTCCAAATGAATTATAAGGTCTCAAAATAGGGAGGGAAAAAGTTAATTTAAATGAAAAAAAATATAGTATATTTAATTTTATCTTGAAGCCACACACAAAAAAATGTTGAATTTAAATAAATATACATGGACATAAAACAAAGAATTCTAATCATAATTTATGAATCAAAAGATTGCCATACAGCAAAATATCATCACCTACTTTGGTGCAAAATCCCTAATGTTTTCAACTAAAATGATTTTATCAAAACATTATAATGGTATATATTACATAAAACATTTTAATATACAATTTATGTGTGTGATTATATGTATATATATATGCACACACAAATTTATTAAAAATAAACCAATTCCTGTATATACAAATTGTTATATAAAGAGGTTTTATGTAATATATATCATTATATATACATAATTCATATATATATAGTGTGTGTGCATATATATACATACTATATATATATATCTCAAAAGGTGAAAAATGCAATATCCCAAAAGTATTTCTATGTAATTTTTATAACATTTCTAATTAGCAAGCAAACTCAAGGATAAACATAACTAGGCCCTAAAGCTATTGAGTCTATGGGCTAAAATGAGAGATAAATATTTAAAAATAAAATACTACATCAAGTTATTGAATAGCAAGCCTAAAATATAACTTAAGAATACGTAAACAGTCTACTAAAGATAGTTCAATTACTATAAATCTCATCTGGGCCATTCAGTGGTAACTAATCATACACAATTTTGAGACATTCCTTATCTACTGAACTTTGCACCTGCCACTCCTTACATGCATATATCTTCTTAGGAGAAGACACCTTCTCAAAAGTGAACACCTCTTCAGCTTCCCTTCACACCAACCAGGGCCCTGTATGCATTCACAACACATTTGCTGACTGATTTAACTCTTCTAAAAACATGAGTCATCATAAAAACATGAGTCATGAATAAAATAATTTAAATTAAAACAATTTTATTTCCTACCATTAAAGTTAAAAATAATAAAATAAAATAACATTATGTTCAAAACTTCCCAGAAAAAGAGAACAGGTAATTCTGATGGTGAAACAAACTCAAGAGAGTGACAAAGACCTTTTAACAAAATCTTGTGGTAATTTGATGTTTTCCTTTTCAAATTTTCAGAAAACAAATATATCCTGTTCTCTTACAATTTTTTATTTTATTATTTGGAATTATTGAAATACCATGCTAACCGAAGAAGACAAGACTTTTTCTTGATTCTTACCTCTTTCCTATGATTGCTGTACTCTCCTTAATATATAATACTATTCACTATTTATCTTTTTTAATATCTTGTAGCTTAATTCCTAAATAAATGCATTAAGAAAAATTCTCCTTTACATTGAAATTCTCATTAATACTTTGTAACTTAGCTTCAATGTAAAGACATTTCTTTTATTACTATAAGACAATAACAATATTAATATTTTACTAAAAGAAGTAAATCTCCATTAAGTTTATTTTTTATCTATTAATATTAAAAAGAATTAAAATAAGAAATAATTAAAATTCTGGCAAAACTGTACTGCTGCTACCTACTACCTACCTAATTTCTGTATTCTGTTTGTTTTCATTCAAGAAACACTATGTTTTGAACAAACATTAAAAATAAATCAATTCCTGTTTTTGTCACAAAAATAATCAATAAACTAATCGTTACAACATGGTATAAGTGCTCTACAAAGATCTGTAGAAAGTGAGATGCTATCATTAAGAAATTAAGGAAAGTTTTAAAGAGATGGAACTTACAGAATGAGTTAGCCATGAAAAGATGTAAGCAGTGAACCACACGAAAAGTTAAGAGTCAAAAAAAATTAATCACATGGGCTTATTTCCTCTTTCTTCCAAAAACCCTAAAGAGGTCATAAACTTTTGGAAAACAGTGATATAATGTATCAAAGGAAGTTATAAAAGTCACTGAGTAGAAGCAAAGCATTTTGCCCACAGTCTGACTACCCTGGTGGGGAATGTCCAACTAAGAGAAACAAAGTTAACAAACAAACAGGACAAGTAATAACAAGTGTTGGAGGTGCTGTGGAGAAAAAGAAACCCTCACACATTACTAGTGGGAATGTAAACTGGTACAGCCACTATGGAAAACAGTATGGAGGTTCTTCAAAAAAATTAAGAATAGCATTACCATATGACCCAGAAATCCCTCTTCTGGGTATCTACCCCAAAAATGTGAAAACATTTATCCATAAAGATATATACATATGTGTGTGTGTGTGTGTGTGTGTGTGTGTGTATACACATATATATATACACACACATATATATACATATACATATACACACACACACACACATATATATGTATGTATGCATGTACATATATCATATGTAACCCTATGTTCATTGCAGCATTATTCACAGTGCCCAAGACATGGAAACAACCTAAGTGTGTTTTGATAGATGATTGGATAAAGACATGGTACATATATACAATGGAATATTACTCAACCATAAGAAAAGATGAAATACTGCCATTTGACAACATGGATGGATCTTAATATTATCATTTAAGTCAGACAGAAAAAAGTTGAGAATCATGTGATTTCACTCCTATGTGGGATATAAAATTGAAAGCAACTTATGAACAAACAAGACAAGCAAACAAAAACTCATAGACACAGACAGCAGTATGGCGGTTACCAGAGAGAAAGGAGATGGGGGTAGTAGAAAAGGGTAAAGGAGATTAAATATATGGTGACAGAAGGAAATTTGACTTTGGATGGTGAACACATGATAAAATATACAGATGATATACTATAGAATGGTATACTTAAAACTATATAATCTTATTAACCACTGTCACACCAATAAATTTAATACATTTTTTAAAAGTGTTTTTTTATCAATTATGCTAAAAATTATAATGTGCCAAATTTCTCCTCTTCTAAACGTCCTTTCTTCTGTCTGTATTTTTTGGTAGTGTATACTGAGGATGACTTAAAGGAATTTGATAATCACTGTAGTGAACATATGTATATTCTCTTTATATAAATTTTTTTAATAGAAAGTTTTTCTATATATAACCTTTTTTAATATTCCAAATTTTACTTAGCCAAAGTAAAGTAAAAAATAGAAACTGATCAATAGACTGTATATGTATAGGCATGCCATATTTAGATAATTTCATTTATATGGTTTTATTTTGTTTTCATTATTATTGCTATGTTGGTTGATGTTCACTGTTTCAGTCAGCAATATTACTACTAAGGAAGTCAATACTAAAACATTGCATTTAATCATTATAGTATTCTGTATTATTAAAGACACACTCATATGTCAGTATTACTTACTGCCCTATTAGATTCTTGCATAATAAAAGTTTTTATTTTGCAAACTCTAAATTTAATAAGGTTATATTTTATTAGTTCAGCATTCAAATACACATTCATGCCAAATTTTGCAACCGCATGGGAAACAGGAGGAAAGATACTTGAAACACTTCCATGGGAACAACCTTGGGCTGTTCTCTTAAAATATCAGTGCAGGAACCCAAACTACTTCACATGCTATCCACAAAATGGATGAGGTGTGAAAGAAATCTTGTATTTAATGTGACCTTTGGCTGTACTTTTTACTTGTCATAATTATAAAGGAGCTACTCTCAGAGCCAACATAAGCTATCTTATTACTCTTAACAACTATAGTAATATTTCACTAAGTGCTTCACACGGTGACATACTCCAGGCAGAATATATGGAAACTCCTACTTTTGTTACTAGGCATAATAGGCCTTTCTGAACAAAAAGCGTTCTGATAGTATACATATGAATAAGAATGATTGCATTCTTACTTTTCTTAAAAAGAATTTTTCTTTTTAATGTAGATTCAAATAAAAATATGCCAATGTGGTTACCTAGTTCAACTTAACAAATTATCTATACTCCCAATGCAAAGAAATTAGAAATTTAAATTTAATAATCTAATTATGACTTTAATAATGTAATATGCCATGTTAGATAATTAACATCAAGAGGTAATTAAAAAGAAAACTACACAAAAAAATCAAAACCTTTCAGCAACTCTCTTCTAGAGATGCTTATTTTCCCACACAAAATTTCACCAAGGAAACAGTTGTTTTTGAAAATGTTTTAGCAAAACTGCCAACTTAGTATATATAACATGTAACATGATTTTTTAAGGGAAAAAAATATAGCACTGGATCATCCAATATAAAATTATAAATTCTGAAGGTATAACAAATAAGATTAGTTTTCAATACAGTGTTATATGTGCTGTCTGTAAGATTTACAAGGCAAAAAATAAGAAATCCTGTATGATATGAAAACTTTAGAACTACTTGCTATTATTATAGTATAACCAATTTTGCCATACTTATCTTTCTCTTCCCAATAGTAATACTCCCTGAATTGGAAGGTAAATCATATGTTCATCCTAACCATTACAGTATTTCATATTACCATGGGTTTTAAGGGTTTTATAAAGTAACACTAACTAATTACTTGAGAAATCTAACTTAAAACTTTGAGGGATTCACACAGTACCTGCGATTCATTCAGGTGCAGTTGCTTACAGCACTGGTACCAACACCAGCCAAACTGTTACTATCTAGTAAGTCATCTATTTTCTAATGTCCTTTTTGTGTTTCAAATCCAGGATGGAGGCTTCCCTTTATGTGCAGGTAGATAAACAGGGTTGGAAAGATCCTTTTCTCTTAGGCTCACACCAAATTCAACATTGTTTTTCCTTACTCTCTCAGGCTCCCCAGATTCTTTTAAATAATTACATTTAAGTGTTTAAAATTGCAAATGGTTACTTTCTTGTCCTTTTGTGCACATATTTAAAAACTTAACTGTGCATAAAACACTATATTTAGAGTTAATTAAATAGTATTCTTGTGATCATTTCTATAAAACTTCAGGCATCAGGCATTCATTCCCTTAAACAATATGCATATATCTAACCCTGATAATACCATTACTTTTTTTAAGAAAATCAAATTTGACCTAAAAGAGCCCTGGCAATGACAGTTAGGCTTAAAAGTCAAAAGATATGATCTGCGTATTAGACATCTACCAGGCAGACATACAATCTCCCTGAGGCACAAATTCTTCAGTATGTAATTCATCCTCTATAGGAATACAAGAAGAATCAATCAGAATATTCAAGAAGTTCAAGTACTGCCTACTGTTTAAAAAAGATGA